>JAUUDZ010063851.1:0-20694 GCA_032361705.1 Panulirus versicolor
GGTATGTATATGTGCGTGTGTGGACGTGTATGTATATACATGTGTATGTGGGTGGGTTGGGCCATTCTTTCGTCTGTCTCCTTGTGCTACCTCGCTAACGTGGGAGACAGCGACAAAGTACAATATATATATATGTGTGTGTGTGAATATTCGAAAGTGACCTTTCTTCATCTGTTCTTGTCACTATGTTACAAATACAGGAAATTAAAAAAATAAATGCATTCTCTTCTTTCCTGCCTCTGTGAGGCAGCATCAGGATCTGAACCTTTGACAACAATTCGTTGCTATTCAGGTACATATACACAAATCCAGGTATATAAGTAACAATAAGAACTATACAGAACACTGAAAAAAGTACAAGTCTTTTCTCTGCCATCCAACTCAACAAAATCAAATTATTGGAAAATTCTTACAGCATCCAGTTGAGTGAGCGGTGAAGGTCTGGATCAACAGCTTCAATGTCATCGAGGACAATAAGTTTGTTGAGCAACATCTTGTAAAAGGGCATGGAGAAACCACCATCAATGTAGTGACCATGGAATATTGCCATTCCTATCACCCTCCCAACAAAATGGAAATACGACAAGTGTTCCTGAGAAAATGAAGATTGCCATTAAAGTTAATAAGAGAAACATATGTATCAGAAATCTTCCAACATGAAAAATATTCAAACTAAACTGAAAGAGGGAAACATGTAGACCCATCTTGTAAAATACTTAAAACACAGTATTAATGAACATTATACCCCTCAGTAGTTAATAAAATATTGTGCATTCACGATCTCTAAAAATTAAATGCTGTTAGTAAGAAACTAATACAAGATCCTGTCACTGTCAAAGCTGCAAAATAAAAGCCATTTCTCGCAGGGTAGCATGCAACAGAGTTCTTCTGTCTCTAACTATATATATTTCCGACATTCCTACAGGAGCTCCCACCAAGAGGATGGCCACACTAAGAGAGTCTGCACTTATCACTGTCCTTACATGCCTCACCAACATACACCATTTCATGCATTCTTCCCCCATTTCTCTCCCTCAAGTACTCTTCCTCTATATTTCCCCATATCACAGTTGGTCTTTCTCTCACACCAACACCTTTAATCGTACTATCATACACTCAGTCTCCCTGTAAATTCCCCGTCTTGAATTCTTTCTACATGCCTAAACCACCTCAAAGTATTATGTTTCACCCACTCTATCACTCCACAATTCATTTCCTTCCATACCAAATTACTCTTACACATTCTCATTACTTTCTTCATTCCAACTAGTCATAACACAAGCTCCTCTAAAATAACTCATTTCCACAGCCTGGATCCTTGACCCTATGTGACTTGTCCCATGTCCAAGTTTTGGCTGCATAGGTCTGGGTTGGGAGGACTATGCTATCTCGATTTTTTCTTCACTTCCATACTTACATCTATACCTTTCATTATTCTGTTAAGGGATATGACTTCTCAATCCTGTACTTCTCCCTCCCTTATCTCTCTTTACATATCACCAAACTTACTCATCTGCTAAAAGGCTTGTCACTAGACATCATGCCTCATCACCACATCATGTGTCCGAATAAAATAAACTAGAAGAAAGGTGGAGTGGCAAATACATCCGTAACACATTCTGCTTTGGCCACTTTAAATACAGAAACAATTATTAAGTAACTAAAGTAATGAATGTATCCAATAATTGTGCATAACTACTTTGAAGACTATGCAAGCAGCTTGGTCCTAGGCTTAGCTGTTGGGAAAAAAAAGCCTCCAAAGCCATTGTAAGTTATGGTATGGTAAGGTACCAATATCAAATACATCTACCATTCTCCAGTAAAAGTGACCCACGCAGTTTTTTCCATATCTTCCTTTCCTTCAACCAATCTAAGTATTCCTCCATTCTGACATCTCTCTAGCACATATGCTCTCACTCTATCCATCCAATCTGATTGTAGTTTCCTTATTTCGTCTTCAAACACATCAAACATTACTTTCTTCAGCCACTATCAACAAAATTATCACTTAACTACTAAAAAGCAACCACTTCTTTTTTTTTAAGATATCATGCTTTCCAGACAGGTAAACATGGGGAATGAGGAAAAATGCAAGACAGGAAGTTTACATGGAGAGAACATGATAATGCAATTAAAGGAGTTGGTGTGAGAGAAATAAAGTGAAAAAGTACTGGAGGTTGAGAACTTTGGAAAAAATGCATGGAATAGTATATGCTAGGGAGACATGTAAGGACAGGGCTAAGTGTAGACACTTTCGAAGGTAATGATAGATAGATACACAGGTAAATGTATAAAACAAATGCACAAGGTAATCATATAATAATATTGTTATGAAGTATATGTAAATATAACAAAGAGCTTAATTTCACCTACTCTAATGAGCATTTAATCAAAAATAATCTTTTCAATAATCAATAAAAAGTCTCATTGTAAAACACCAGGCACAACTGATGTGTGCAAGTGAAATGGTTAGCTGTGTAAAACTGATCCATCCTGTGCAAATTAGAGGAAAAGACAAATAGATAGAAAGATGAACAGATATAGAGGTATTTCTAATAAGCTCCTTACATGCATCCCTATTCTTTCCTCTTCAGTTGTGCACAACCTGGACTGTGTTTTACATGAATAAGAGGTGCTAGAATGCATCTTTGTAGATGAGAAGTGTTGTGATACATTAATCTTATATAACAAAAGCCATTTCCCAATTAAAAAATACCATACTTAACATACAATCATGAGGCTATAACTGAATACATTCTGGTGTAATGAAAAAAAAAAATTTCAACTTACTGGATTGACACTTGAGTCTGGATTAATTTGGAGTGTGTAGATATCATCCCTAGAGTACTGAAACAGACCATAGTAGGGGTTGAGCATCTCATGAGACAAAAGGTATAACCACTCACGAGCAACACCACCATAATCAAGTCCTTCTTCACCTTTAAACTTAACCATTAATCTTTTGCGTAAATCCTTTGGTCTCATCTTCATGATCTGCCTATAAGATTCCTCGAAGACCTCACCACGTGGAATGTCCAAACGACAGTGACCGCTCTGTGGCTGGAGACACTGCAATTCTGCTCTCAAAACTTTCATCTTAGCAACTAAATCACGCTTATATTTTGGGAGGCAATCGCTCTCCATGTCTATCACAACTGCATCCTTGGGCCCAGAGGTATTAGTGTTACTGCTTATCTGCAGATTAGTGCTATTGTTCTGAAGCACCACAGGGTTACTGTTATTCATAGTAGTTGTTACACCACTTCCTTCACTGCTCATATTGTTGCTATTATTTACACTAGCAGGCACAACAGATGGACTAATTGGAGTACCATTAACAACAGAGCTATTAGGTTCTTCACTATTAGGCACACTGTCTGATATAGTTTCCCCAGTAGTGTTTGCCTCAGGGGAAGGCCCTCTACTTCTTGAGGAACTATTTCTTCTACTGCTAGAGGACCTATTACTTCTATTATTTGGAACACTACTGGCAGATACTGAACTTTCACTGTTCACACTGATTCTAGGGTCACTATTACTGCCCGTTTCTATTATACTTGTTCGATTACTTCCTTCACTACGAGTCCTGAAAAAGTTAGATCAAAAGTATAATTCACCCATACAGTAAAAAGTTCCAAAGTAGACTGTAATGAAATTTTAAATACTCAACAACAATAATCAACAATGGTGACGTCCCCACAATGAGCATTCACCAATCATGGTCACGTCCCCACAATGAGCATTCACCAATCATTAACAACAAGCAATATGTCTAAATGCATAAAACCATTACTACCATGACGTACCAGCACACCCCAAAACCTCCACATTTGACCATCAGCAAAATATTCCATATAAGAAAGACAAGATACAACCAAGTTAAAACAACCCACATAAACTGTGATTTAAAGACAAACATGATCATCAACTTATACTTAATCTAATCCTCAGCACTTACTGACCCTAGTAATTTCACCAAACCAACGCTTTTGTTCCAGTTAAAAAAAAAAAATCACTATTTCTAGAGCTTTAAGCAACAGTAAAACAAAACTCAGCAAGATTATATCTATATATCTATTTAACTGATAATACAGCATGCATTTTTTTTTCTACAAAGGAAGATTGAACAGATGCCACATTACTGAAACATTCTTCTTAACACATAACTGCTTCCCTTGCCATAGCAAGGTAGTTTCAGAAACAGTCTTAACTGAACACATCCACTCTCTAGCTGTCATAAAAAAAGCACCTTAAATTATCATGACATAATGATGAAATATTTCAATGTTTCAATGCAAACATTAAATGCAGTGCTTTAATAATGACTTACCTGAGAATATTACTGAGAATATGACTGTTAGAGAGCCTTGGATCGGTGAACTGTGTTGTGCGATTTATGTGATCCAGGAAGTATGGTCGCCCACTGGGGGTATGTCTCAATTCCCATCCTCCAGGTAGGGGTCCTAGATCATCGATATTAATCTGCCCCAAGTCACGTGGTACTCTGGGGTCATGCCAGGTAGATGTCCCAGTGTGGATGTTGTAATAGTACACCTGACCCTGTTGTGTGGTTCGCATTTCTATGGAAGGTAATCAGTCTACAGTAAATAACGTGATGTAACTGACCTAGTGCAGATATTAAACTTTAATGAATACGATGATGTTATTCATAGTGCAAGCCATGTTTAAATATCAAGTTTACTTTCTTTTGAACCTGCCTGCTGTTTCCTGCATTAGTGTGGTAGTATTAGGAAGAGATGAAGAAAGGCCACATTTGCTCCCATCCATTCTCTATGTCATGTGCAATGTACCAAAATCATATCCCTTAATCCAAAGAACTTTCCATGGTTTCCACAGCTGCTTTACATGTCCTGGTTCAGGCCATTGACAGCACATCATCCCCTTTATACCACAGCATTCTAATTCACTCTTTTCATGCATGCCTTTCATCTTCCTACATGTTCAGGCCCCAATCATTCCAAATATTTTTCAAACCATTCCATTTCCAGTCTGGTCTCCGCCTTCTCCTTGTCCCCCACACTCCTTGCTCCTTACACATACATTCTCTTTGTCAACCTCTCCTCACTCATTCTCACCATATGTCCAAACCATTTCAGCACATCCTATTTAGCTCTCTCAATCACACTTTTCTTATTATCATACCACTCTCTTACCCTTCTATTACTTACTTAACCAAACCACCTCACACCACATACTGTCCTCAAACATATAATTTCCAACAAATCCACCTCCCTCAAAACATCATTATATATGGCACATGGTTTACATCCATACAGCATTGACGGGACCACTATACTCTTAAACATACACATTTTTGCCCTCCAAGATAACAACCACTCTTTCCACACATTCCTCAGTGCTCCCAAAACTTTTGCCCCCTCACTCATCCCTATGACTATTTCCAATTCAGTAGTTATATTCACTGCCCACCTAGGTATCTAAAACACTTCACGTCTTCCAAATTTTCTCCATTCAGTCTTACACCCCAATCAATGTGCTCCTACACCCAGCTTAGCCTAATAAACTTGCTTTAATTCATATTCACTCTCAATTTCCTTTTTTACAAACATTATTTTTTTGGTATCTACTACATGTGTAAAAAAAGAATTTAAGGTAAACTGTCTCTTTATAAGAATTGTGAAAATATATGCATCTACACAAGAAACAAAGTCAACTAAAGAATAAAAGTACAAGTAAACTGACACAAAAAGGAGAGAAAGAGATATAAATGTAAACTGACATACCCAATACATCAATTCCAGAGAATCAAGAAGGGTAACCTACGTGCACTCCTATCAAATATTTTGGTTGTAGCAAAGTCTCCATATAACATAAATAGAGAAAATTGAAAACATATTTGAAAGATGACATGCCATCTTTATCCCACAATAACGGTGACTATTATTTAAGCCTCACATGTCATCCAGTAAGGGACAGGCTGTAAATCACCTTTCACAGTACAGTATTATAAGAAGAAACAGTGGAAAACTTGTACACTACACCTTGGTGACCATATACTTAATGTGGTTATTACATGTTCTCCATGAAATCCCAGTTCATTTTCTAAAGGTAAATGCTAATGGTATCTGGGCTTGTATTGAATTTGTAGTTAAAAGAGACCTAGATGCAGAACTGAGCAATGTAGTTAAGCTACTTTCAGGGTAAACTGAAGGAGTTTAAAGGTAAATGCTTAGCAAGGATTTTATGAATGAATGTTGGGTTGATCCTCCTTGTATTATAAGTATGAATCATAAAGAAATGAAATTGTATACGCACTATGATATCCAAGGATAATCTTCAATAAGACTGAAAAATACGTCCAAACCATATCACTTTCTGTTAAATCATACAACTTATCAATATTAACATAAACTAACACTTCACTATCTCAAACTGTATGGTGGCGAAAGGTGAATCAAAAGAGCTAAAATCTGAATGAAACATGCAAAATTAGCAAAGGGTCATTTCTGACTATTTTCTGATACAGTATGTTGCATTGTGCATGAACCAATAGATTATACAAGGGAAAGGCCTCGATTGAAGAAACGGGTGTAACTCATGCTGTTCCATGGGCTGCAGATGCAGGTGAATGCATCATGTGTGGGGTTGTGATTTCGTCCTAAATTGACAAAAGGTCATACGAGGTTAGTTTATCAGGAGGTTGCTTGGAAGTTCAATTTTTGTAACTTTGAAAAATCTGAAACAACAAACGTTCAAAAAGTAAAATTCTACTGAATCTCTATATCCCTTCCTTCAAAGTTTAAAACAGTCAAGTATTATTGGACCTCTAAATCTCATTCTTCTCTCTAGAGACCCTCTTCTTCCCAATCCCAATTTAAAGGAGATGCCTGCATAAGTTTGCTACAAATGAACCAAATACTTAAAGAAGCTTACTCAAAACTCAAATACCTAAATAATCCTAAAGGTATACAGACAGTATATAGGAGAAAAAAAAGAGAAAGAAAAAAATAATTACGAACCAAAACCATCAGGAAGATCTGGCGGTTGATGGAGCTGATTCCTCGAGAGGTAATGCCGATGCCGTGCTGATCGTCTTCGAACTGATTCTGGATTTCGCCTAGATTCACCAGCATCTCGCTGACTGACACGTTCTACACTTTCTGCTCTACTTCGCCTATGTTCTCTGTCTCTTGGATCCCTGCAAATACACAAATGAAGTATGAACTGCAAAATAATTTAGAACTACGCATACATGGACAAAGCTTCTACATACATGAAATATACACTCTTCCCCAAAAATACTTTAACTACAAACAACTCTAATCCACACCTTTCTGGGTCTAAAGGCAAACTGCAAAGCTTAATCATCTATTGCATGGTAAAATTCTAGATATGACTTAGATACAACATTACAGAAGCAAATACCATTTGTTTGCATTAAAAAATGTATGGAGACAATGGGGAATACCTTATCTGGTATAAACAAGGTCAAAATAAAGCACAGACAGGAAATAAGGAGAAGAAATATGGACAAAATTGGGGTAAATAAAGGATTATGTCTGAAAGACTGGGCACAATTCATGAATGTAGCAAATCCCAAAGTGGGCTGCAGTGCAAGTGCCAAGAGCAAACCTACTTTGAGACTTTTTGTAGTGGTTTTCTTTCATCAAGGTATTGCACTATTGCCCTTAAGAGTATGGCCAAAAGAAAAAGTGAATTACAGTAGTTTCAGAAAGGGAATAAACTTCTGGGGTGAACTATGATTCTTTAGTGGGTTGTAGGTACTTCATGAGCATTTTTGTTAAATGAAAAAAAAAAATCAAATAGCAGTGGAAAGCTAACCAATTTTATGTTAATGAATCTGCTTTTTTGTGCCAAGAGATTGTAAACAAATTCACTGGCTGATTATATAAATATATACACTAGCTTGTGGAATTAGTTTTAGTATGGTTATGGGTGCTACTCAAAATATTGTAATACCTAAAAAAACAAAAGATTAAAGTCAAAATGAAAGTCTTTATCAATTCAATATCAACCTAATATACTTTAAAACATTCCCAAGAATGAGCAACTGTGAAAATGTAAGATATTCATTCCCATCTACAATTATTTCAGTTTCACCACGAAAATGCTTACACAATTTCAAGCTATTTTGTGAGAAAATTACTGTAGCAGTCACACATCATATTTGTTTCCCCTTTTCCCTAAGTTCAAGTATTCTTGACAAACATGCAAAAAATCATCAACTGCAATTTGGAGTATTATCTCCCATTTGCCATTTATGGTAAGAATTGATCCTAAGTCACTAATCATACCCCTTTACTACCATCCTTATTAATGATCTAGAAACACACATATGATAAGAAGGAAAGCAACAGCTTTAGAACTTCAACTGATAATGAAATGGATGCATGCTAGATACCTGTCAATATCACATCAACAATTTTCGCAAAAAATGTACAAAAATTTAACATTATACCACAATGCAATGCTTCTGTAGAGATGGTGACTATAGCAGAATCTTTAACCAATACAAACTAAATCAAAATAACAATGTCTTTACCTTCTGACTGGTGTTCCTTCTTGTGGCACATCAGAACTTGTATTGGGGTTGCTCAAAACTATATTTCCCATATTTCCCCCGGCTGGCGATATGGAGGAGACTGTGGTTGCAGAGACAGTGTTGGAAGAAGTGGAATGTCTGCTTGGGGAGCCCAAAACACTAGTGTCACCCGGCCTGTAACACGTGGCACCGTGTCGTGAGGTCGTGGCTGGGTCACACCAGGAAGAGGGGGAAGGTCCAATGCAGGGAGAGCCAGAGGCAGTGTAGGGAGGACAGGCCTCATTATAACCTACTATGCAGGGGACTGGTGCAGAAAATAGAGTATGTGGGTTAGAAAAATGAGAAGGGCAAGACTTATGACACCCTACAGAGCAACTAGGAGCTGAGGATGTGGATGTGCAGGGTTGAGATTGACTAGAACCTCTGGTACAGCTGGGAGAAGCTGAGGTTGAGGAGCATGCTTGACTAGAACCTCTAACACAGCTGGGTGAAGTGCAGGATGAGGAGGGACAATCACAGGAGCAAGAGGGGGAGTTGCTGGCCATTGGAGCAACACAGGAGAAGACAGATGAGAGGAAGACATAGATGGCACATGGACACACGAACGTCTTGTCACGCCGTCTGCGCTCCACTCTGTAATAAGCCAATCGGAAAGACCAATCACTTTTATCTTTCACTCTATAAAGCCTTTCACAAAACTCAGAGCCCCCTGACATACATATTAAACTTGTAATTTTTTTAGGTGACACCACAAAAGCATTCATTGGTCTTCTTTAATTCAATCTTGATGAATATTTACAACTACTTAGTCCTCATATGGGTTCCTGAGGATGTGTGAACGAGGCTTCTTATTTGAGCTTAATAATAACTATTCTAAATACCCTCGAAATTCTCGGCACCATAACAGCTAATACGTTCCAAGGCACACACAAAGGCTCTCATTTTGATTTGCTACTGACATCCAAAGCAATGCTGATGAGAAAAATAACTAATACACACACAGATATGCACACAAAAAATTTATTCTTCTTTGATGTCCATGTACCAAATATGAATAACTGAAACTTAAAAACAAGAAATAGAATAAAAGTGCAAGCTAGAAACAGACGATACTAAGGAGTGCAAATAGGCGAGAACTCAACATACTTAAAAAATGAAACAAATCATTCCTTACAAGTTCGTGCAAAAATATTTCCTGCATCGTGCCCTTTAAGGTGAGAAAGCAATCATAATCTACGAAATATAAAAGTACTGGTACTAATAGCTGCACCACCTACATTACATACATGGGCAGGTCTACAGAAAGAGGAAGAGATACCCCAAGAAAGGTGTAACTTGCTTCATGTGCATAGCAGCCACCATAAACAACAGCACAAAATGCAAATAAAAAACATTCAAAAAAATATAAAGGTAAAGATTATTTTATATAAATTCTCCTATTTTACCATAAAATCAAAATATCTACCATTATCAGTGTACAAAAGGAAATCATAGAGGCACAAAATTCGTATATGGCTTATAAGACCACAAAGTTTATACAAAATTAATCACAAGTATTCTGTAGAAGCATGAGTCTTTTTTGGTTAGTATACAATCAAATCAAACATATCTATGCCATGTGCCATATCATTAAAATAAGATTTATGGTGCAGCATTAAACTGTCCCTGGGTTATGATCCTGACTTTAAAGTCAATCCATAAACTGCTGAGCAACAGTGTTTACATTTCTGTTTCTGCTTGCACATTTCTAGTACTGTATAACTGAAAAATGTTGAAAGTATCCAGCCTACTAAAAACCAAAACTTTTCAAATCTTAAATACTGCAATGTACTAAAAAGCAGGCTTCAAACCCATGACTGACTCAACTATTTATTCAAAAATATTAAGACTTCAAATATCAAAACCATCCGTAAAAACTTTAGATATATATATATATATATATATATATATATATATATATATATATACAATGCGGTACACATAAATAACCACTAATCATCAATAAAAAAGATGACCATACAGCTCTAATGATAGTTCAAAAATTACAAAAGCATTTAATATTGATAATAAAAAAATTTTAGTAAAAAGCAGCAAAATAAATGCTTTCCAATCTTTGCAAGACAAACATTACAGGTGAGAGCAGTGTGCCTTCATGTATGTGCTATGGTAGAGCATATGCCTCTCATATACTTCTTAAAATAAAATAAAATATTTCTGCAGAATGTTCAGGAAATTCTGACTCTATCAGGTACAACTTCAATATTCTTTCTATACCTAAAGGCCTTTCATGCTTCAGTGAGATTGTGTGCAAAGTACAGGTAGAATATAAAAAATCCTTAATCTTTAAACTAAACCCAAGCAATGTTCAGATTTTGGACAGATTTTAGAAATATGGGTCAAAGACTGTGGTCCAAAGATATCATAACTTTTACAGTATTTTGTAAGATTAATGCATGTTCTCAATGTTATTTGTCTGTCATAACTGTAAATATATACTCTGCAGAACAGTTAATAAGCCTTTACCAAAATTACTCTTCATGACTTCCCAAAGGCAATAAAAATGTATAAGTATATATTTTCAAAGTTTCCACTCACAAAAAAGCATTATACAGACTAAGGTAGTTGCATTATAAGACTAACTCACTCTATGCACCAGTGCACCCTTATCTAATTTTTGAGAGATTTCTATTTTCTGCATAATATTAAGCAAATGCTTCCTCTTCAAAACAATACACCTGAAGCCTTCACTCGGATCCTTTTGGATGCCATTACAAAAGAAGAATTTATGAAACTACCATACACAAGTAACTGTGTATGGTTTTACTGCCTCATGTTCAGACACTGAGAACAGCAGCAAGAACTAATGCAGTGTACAACAAAAGTCACCAACCCTCAAAACTCATGCTCAATTTGACAGTAACCTTGAATGTGGAGGACCATGGGTTTTGGATGTTCACATTTTTATTGAAACTAGGAATTTCAATATTCTACCTGTAAAATTGCAAGTGTAGATATATTTCTTTGTGTATTTCACTACATACAATACAATGTAGCTATAAAATCATGAAACAGTGAATGTGAATGTAAATACTATTATAACATACAAAGATGTTCGTAAACTCTCCCTGCAAGTAGTAACAACAAACGAAAGAAGTCATCTTTGATAAAATTTGCATCATCGTCTGGAAAAAGAATGTGTAAAGCATAATCTATGACTTTACCAATCCAAAAGAGCTCACCTTACCCTGCTCCTATATGGAATGCAACTTCAAAGCTGCAGAAATCCCTCAAAGCTGGTCCTGGGATTGCATATCTAATTCACAGAGTTATGAAACACATATGGCATGTTTCCCTCCTCTACACCAAAACAATTTACAGCAAAACTAAGCAATAACAATTATATGGATATATGGAATTCCCATCTCTTTAAAAAGAGAATTTATGAAGGGTGGAAGAATATGGTAGTACAAGAGAGTAAGGTACATGTGTGAGTAAGAAGGGAGGAGGTTGAGTGGTACCTAGTTAAGATGGGCCCATGCCATGGATGTGCGATAATACTGTGGCTGTTTTATCCGTTTATGGAAAGGGTGGAGAGGAGGTCAATGCCAAGGTCTTTGAACAAGGGGTGGGCCAACATTATGTTGGAGGTTGGAGGGATGGTGGCATGGAAGGTAAATTATGTGATGTTTGCAAATGATACAGATCTCATGACAGGCTCAAGAGAAACTCCAGAGGCTGGTGGCAGGGTTTGGGTGAGTATGCGAAAGAAAAAATTTAAAGAGTATATGTGAACAAAGGTAAGGAAATGAGATGGGGAAGGGGGATAAGACAGGCTGATCTGAGAGTAAGCTTGAACAGGAATGACCTGAAAGAAACGAAGTACTTTTGGTAAGTAGGGGATGATATGAAAGCAGATGGAACCACATGGCCTGAAGTAAGTCTTAGGATGAAAAAGGTGGCTAAGAGTCCAGGGTGCGCTATGAAACAATATTGTAAGGATATGGGTCTTGAGCCTTTAATGCAAAGGAAAAGGAAAGGTGGATATGTTGGAAAAGAAATGCCTAAGGATAATATGAGGCATGAGACAGACTGATTATGTATGGATTAATAACGTAAGAAAAAGGTGAGTTAGTGGGTGCAATTTGGATGAAAGGGCCAACCAGGGTAAACTGAAATGATTCATGCATATGTAAGGGACAAGTGAAGACAGACTGGCTAAGAGGATACGTCTTGTCAACAATGAAAGGAGCAAAGGGAAGGAGATGAATACAAAGGAGAAAAAAATATTAAGTGAAGGAGGTTTTGGGGTAACAGAGTCTGAACAATCAGGAGGGTAAGAGGCCTGCACTGTGAAAGTGAATAGGACCGATGTAGTATATGCTATCACTGGTCTGAACCAGAAAGGATGAAACAGTGGACACTTTCATTTTCTTTCTTCTTTGTCTAACATGGCATGGGCAAATCATGCTAATATTAAGGCCATCACAAGTGAAAAGAAAAAAAGAATTACTGTAAGAGAAAAAGAATGAAGAATTAATGAGAGCTCCATTGGGGTTTGTAGACATGACTCTGAAAGGTATAAAGTTTAAAGTATGAGAGCAAAAGAAAAGAAAGAAGAGAATTCCACACCATCACTATTCATTGAAAGGAAGAGGTATCATAATAGCCAATCTGCGAGGCTTGCCTGTAGATGGTGGCCTTTGGTTTTGATACACTATACACGACAGCTAAAGATGTGTGCCAGAAATAACACAGTTTGTTTGTACATGATGCTACCTCATTAAGGCAGGAAAGGCTATTAGGCAATATATATATATATATATATAGCAGGAGGACCTCTGGCAGGTTAGTAAGATTTGCAGCATGAAACAATATATGCAGAAAAACAGCACTGTTGGGTTGTAAAAAAAGGTTGTGGTGTAGACAGTGTTGATCTTCCTTATCGAACATCAAAGGATTAATCATGTTAGATAATACTACTGCCTGGAGAACCTAACACTAACACTGTATCCTGTGGGGCATAATACATGTAGAAGATCTCCAGTCTGAAGTTCTTGGGAATAATCAGTATTTGAGTTTTGAATACTTTTACTTAGCTGACACCAATCTTCCTGGTAGGATTTTCAAGTTCCTAATTTTGTTTGCCTGTTTTACAAGAAAAAACATCCTATATAAAACATTCAATGGAAATCTAATCATTGTACTTACCCAAAATTCTTCCTTGTCTCTGATTCTATTAAGCATAATGTAGACTGAGGCAGAGTTTATTGATTGCATACATGAAATGTTTGGTGTTGGATGCATATTCGGTGCTATTATAAGGTTAAAAAGGGGCAAAAACACCAATAACTTTGGAAAGCATCAAATTCAAATTTCAGAGTTATGTTCTATTTTGTTGAGAATTCTAAGTTCAAAAGGCTTTCAGATTTTATAAGGTCAGACTGGAGATCTTGTACTTGTAGTGCATGTTATCAAATTACTATTCTTGCTGCAAAAAAATTTAAATAAGCTATGGCATTGTACATTAGCAAAAGCATAGGCAATGGAAAATGAACTAATATAAAACCTGGATGGCAAATGATCAACATATTAAACAAGAACCAAAACTAAAATCTGTCTACAATTCTCTGAAGGGTCCAGAATAGAAATGCTTCTCCACAAAATCTTACATTTGAGATTTTCCTTAAAACTAGGTGAAAACTGATCACAGTAGGTATAGATCAAGCACAGGGCTGGGTTTTCTAGTCATGTACTTCTAAGGAAGGAATGATCTGGAGTGGATCAGGAGCTGCATTAAACAAGATGTTTACATACGTCATGTGAGCAGGTAATGTTGGCCGCTCCCAGGTGGTAGTGCGGTCATGGTGGTTTACATAGTATATACGACCATTAGCTGTTCTTCGTTCTTCCCAACCCTGAAAGGTGATAGATTAAGCATGATATTCCCAATTAACATTTTTATTCTCACATGATCAGATTCATCTTTGGAGGCAAATACTGAAGAACAACTGAGCAAAGCTGTGAAAAACTTTAAATTATCTTATGATTATTCAATAAAACTCATTAAGTTTCAATAAACTTAACGGTATTCCAATCATCTGACATCTGAATGCTTTTAACTTACCTTTCCTAAAGGCCTTTAAGAACCGAGGTTAAAGTGATATCTGAAAAGCTGCTTGGTAAGATAGATACTTTATTTCTTCCTTTACTGGTCAACACCAAATAAAAAAGAAAAAAAAGGGAAAAATTCATAAAGCAGGCAAGTTTAAACTTCGATGTTTTAGTACTTAAAACTTACACAAAATGCTTTCTGGTTTACAATATCATCATCTATTCTTAATCTTTACCATAATTATTTTCATTTTCATTACTTTCACTACCCCTACTACTGTACTGCAACATTTTGATCATTACCATTCTCTTTAATCTAACACAGAGTCACCTAAAAAAAAAATCATTTAATACATAATAACTGAAAGATTTTATCTTTTCTATGTATGACGAAACTGTGCTTGATATCTAAAATCATGTTAAAAAGACAGTTCATAATCCATCACATTAAACATTTAGCCCTCAATGTGTCCCTTATCTGATATGATCAAACATTCAGTGCAACAAAACACTTAACACGTAAAGTCTCATGACCCAATGAGCAAAGATTCATTGATTTTGTAATCTAGAACATCAAAACATTATCATCATGGTTATGACATCATCAAGTGGAATGTATATCTAAAATCTCCAAATGAAAAGGCAAAGGACAATATACAGATTCAATATAAAGATCATGAGCACCAAAAGGAGGAAATTGAAATAAAAACTATAGAGAGTGTCATATACATTACTGAAAAGAGCTAAACTGGTGTTTAATCATACAAAAGTAAATTGTATTTTCAAGCTACAGCAAGTGACTGAACTAGCCATATTACAAACAAGGGTATATCTTTCCCCATCCACAATACAACAGATGACACCTACTGCACAATATAACTCACAGTTGGAGCTCATAAAAATAAGATAAATCATAATCCTGCTTGTGTGTATTCATGGTAATAATGAAGGTCGTATTTCTAGGGTTCCAAAACTGTGAAATACGTTTTTCCTTTAATAATGAATTATTGAAATTCTTTATATTCTTTTTAAACTTTCAAAGTCAGTAAATTATTCAGAGGTTGAGAGAAAATACCGAAACTTCATGGCATTTTCCTTTATGCCTGTCTAGAATGGGATTTTAAATGCACAGGCAGTAAGTTTATAATGTAATCACATGCACAGCCCATTCACCCCTTGAGCACAAAGGCATGACATTCAGGAATGATGCCTCTGCCTTTGACCTAACCCTTATGAGTCAGTTCAAAGGTCCTCCCATCATACCCACTTGGCATCCACATATATTTCAGAGTTACTCACCTCAGGCAGGTCATCTGGTGAGGAAAGGTTCCCCAGTGTATCAACAACGGCATTGTGGGAACCAGTGCCCCGGCCATCACGGGACATGAGAGATACAACTATCTGCCCTCGTACTGGCTCACAGTCATCATGGCCAATTCGTGTTAAGTCCAGCCGTTGATCTGACAGAGGGAGGCAGGTATTCACTGGAGTCCAAACAAAAGAGATTCAAAGAGGAGAATATAATATACTAAGAAAGGAGCCATAAATAAGAGAAACAGGGAGGTAGATATAGGAGGAAGGAGTAGAGAAAATGTACTGGAAAAGACATGAAAATTGAGGAAAGAGAAAGAAACATGAGGCACAGGAGGATAAGATATACAAGTTAGAAAAAGAGATAACTAAATCCAGATATACCAGACAAGTGATGAGAAATGAAACAAAAATAAGTATATGGAAATGAAAAATTAAATGAAGTGACAACTGAGGAAAGACAAATGAGAGGGGGAGATGTTAGACAAAAGAAGAGATATCACAAATACAGAAAAACAAAAGCAGAACATACATGTAACTGAAAAAGTGGCAAAAGGAGACATGAACACCAGGGGAAAATGTTTAAACAGAGAAAGATTAAAGAGCACAAAAAGGGAATAATGTGACAGACGAAAGACATGAGAGATTGATGAACAGAAAAGACAAAAGAAAGGAGAGGATAAAGAGAAAGACCAAATTTTAACAAAAAAATAATGAAAAAGGGTGAATGATCAAGAATAGGATAAATGGAGATGGACATAATAAACAAAGCAGTAAGAAAAATGCTACAACATGGTACGTGGGAGAAAGATAAAAACAGCCGAGGATGAAAATGAACAGCTCCATGAGGAAGGAATCAGGAGTTACAAAAAAAAGATTAATAACTATATACATCATAGGCTAATATTCAATATACACCGTGCTTGCGACCTTTTTGAAATTCATCATTAACTGACGCCTGACTTTGTGCGAAATGTTATTCAAACTAGTTCTAAGGGTTGCCAAACCAAAAAAGACTTACATCCGGTGTCTTTGAGTCTGTGTATGGCAGAAGAAACAATGCGAACGCAGCCTAGGAAGCCGCTGCCCGCCTTCTTGTGAATCTTGCGTCGATTCCACACACTGATGGTTATCCCATCTCCCTTACCAACGTACCTGCAATGCAAAAGTAGTGTGTGTTAAACAAATGGGGATGGGCGAGGGACGGACCTCCTAAATACACGGGCAAGAGCAAAACTAAGGTATGCAGATTGTTTTATAATCTGGTAAATTTTTAGATTGGTTCTAATGTACAGGTAATTCACGTTAACATACTATATATTTTCCTTTCTATACTTGAAAATATGGATGGCGAGCGGTCAGCTTTTGAAGCCTTAACTGTACCCAGCTTAATCTATCTCGCTCGGGGAAAACAACTATTAATCTAAAGTGTATTGAAATTATGTCTGCAATTCGACAGTGGTGAAATGTTGCACATCAAGTACTCACACCATAATAAGATCCACTTAATCTCTTCCCACAGCTTTTCTAAACCACCACGGGGGAAAAAATACGCCCTACATGTGCATACAACGAATGCCGTCCAAACGTGAGACTAAACCAATTAGCACTAAAAGAATGAGAAATTAGACACCGCTTCCATCAATGTTGTATCTAAGCTTGGCTTGTGGCGTGGCGGTCTGTTGCAACACTATATGAGGTGGACCACTCTCGCTAGTGTGTGTGTGTGTGTGTGTGTAGTACGTCATCCATCCTTGCTAGTGATACAACAGGCCGCTGGAAGACCGCAGCAGTAGCAGGAAGAGACCGGCTTATCATAAATCCCGACTGGCCCGAGAAGTGAAAACTGACACCAGGGCCTCTGCTACCCTCACCCCACAACCACCCCCCGCCACCAACCTCCCACCTCCTCTCCACACCCAGGTCTTCTTCCTCTCTCCCTGGTCAACTCTACCAGGCACTCCGCCATAAATCCCTCCCACACAGTGCTCTACTCTAATACCTCACTTTACAACAGCCCCCTGAAGTCATTTCGAAAGTATTGCGCTATAATCTGCACTACATTCCATGGTCTTTTATTACAAAGCGTGAACTGGGTTACTATACTTCCAACCCTACTACAGTTCATGGCGTCTTAAATATTGTATTCCATATTAATACCATTTTTCAAGTCACATATAATTGCATATGTTATTCTATAGTTCTTTGTAGTAATATACACATAACAAAATTCAGCATAATTACACATGATAATGTATTAAATATCAACCAAGGCATGTACAAATTAGATCCACCTACTGCTGAAGAAATTCCAAAACGTTTTATCAACTGTTCTTGAGTTTAAGTTGCATTATGTAACTCAAGCTTGTATCCGGTTTTACTTGAGTGAGGTCATCCGGGAGATGTCAGGTCAAGGTAAGTTAAGAAGGTGGGTCAGGCAGACCCTTGTGCCAACCTTTCCTATCACTAATTACAAGGTTACATGACCCTATTCCATGCTTCCTCTATAATATCCATTTCCTCCAACAGAAACTAGTCTGAAAATGTGGTAATACAAGAAAGCGCTCAGGATTCTCATGTTTCCTTTGCCTAGTGGTGTTTCTGCAATAATTGTGTCATTTGTGTGTAGGCTTTCTACGCACTTGAATTTGCCTGTCTCCATAGAATATGCAATGTAAGAACATGGCAACAGGTCCACATACCATTTAACAAACCTGAAATACTGTGAATGTTTTAAGCTGGATTCGTAAGCTGTTCTCAACCCTGCAGCTAAACCTGGCTAATCTCCTGGGGTGAGGGACTGATCCATGTTCCTGACAGTGCAGTTCCCACTTACTTTTGGAAACAGAATTGTCCCAATTACGGTAATTCTTTACAAACGTTTAACATATGCAGCAGACGACGGTAAACGTGTTTATCGTGGTAACTGCTTAACCTACACCAAGGTCTATGTGGCTCCTTAGCAGACGACTGAAAAATGCATAGTATATTACGACTCAACCAGGCACGTCCCCCGAGTTCGCTCAAGGGGAGGGGGGGTTACACGCAGACTCACTAAGGTAATGGTGAAAAGTTCAAAACATGAATGATATGCAAGAACACGCTGTAATTTGGGAAATCTAACCTTTTGAGTTATTTGGATCTTGTATCACTTAGATCAGTCCAATTCTCATAAAACTGAATGGACCTTTTTTATGAGACAGACTATTATATTCTAATAAACACATGATACAAGTATTTGATAACATGTAACTGATAGGAGCAACAATCAATTGAATTTTGTTCAACGACAGATTAACAGACTTTGCAGGTAGAGAAAATCAAATAATTATATATATGTCAGTGTTCTACGATGGTGATACAATAGACCTGTTGTTTTGTTGGCCACTTGGGTAAATTAATGAGACAATTAAGTAGACGCACATAGAACTATCCCCCCCCCCCTTTCAGCAGATTAAAAAGGTCAGAATAATTGTATAAAATACATAAAACAATTCAGTACGTTTATTATATTCTGTATAGCTCAAGGAGGGAACGACAGTCCTCAACAAAGAATTCAATGCATATAACTTGGAATATAACTTACATGTACAGTATGCACAGCGAGTGACCCATCTATCAACCTCCACAGCCAGGATCACATTATCAAATATCGAGACACCGTGTGGCAGCACTGCTCACTCATTGCCATAACGTTCTTGTTCGGTAATAACCAACACCCTCCCCCCCCCCACCCCCATCTCACTCTCACTTTTATTGCTCCCGGTCTTACATCAACAGGCTTTCCAGTCTCCATCTTCCCAAGTTCATCTGTCAACTGGTTTGTTTCAACGTAAATTACGATTGCCCTATACTTCTTTGGATTAATATCTGGGTGTGTACGTTTGTCCATGAGCCTACGGGCATGGGCGCGCATTCGTAATGTATCCTTGCTTTTCTGAGGGCCACATATCTAATATATACAACACAAGACTGTATAATAAATATCAATCAAAGTGGTTCTTCAATTTCCTAATTTTCTACTCAATGCCGGGTTGATGCAATGTTTCGCAAGAGGTCAACAAAAGGAACGGTTGCTAAGGTGATAAAACTGTCAGGTATTTGTATAACTTTAAATAACTGTACCGTATTCATATAAAAGCTCCTGATGTACCATATTCATATAAAAGCCCGTCCTGTTTACCGTATTCATATAAAAGCTGTCCTGTTGTCGCCGTTCCTCCATCCTGTTTACCGTATTCATATAAAAGCTGTCCTGTTGTCGCCGTTCCTCCAGAGTTCCCCTTGCATGGCCCCTTGCCGCACTCGGCTAAGAAGCCGAATGAATGTTGGTCCTAATGTCTCAATACTACCGACCGACCCCAATGCAAGCCGTACCCTTATTGTTGTTCTTAAAGCTGGGACTCGGCTTGGGAGGAGGATCTCAGGCCTAATCCCAAGGACGTAGCCTCACTCCACCAGACAGACATTCAACCAAGAACGGAACCAATAGGTTCAGACCCGCCGTTCTTCTATGAAGCAGGACCACTATAATAACGACCAACACTTAACCCAGTAGGGTAAGCTTACATGCTTCATGAGACAAACTAATACAATAGTTTAACTGAAATTTCGTTGTAGTTAATAAAGACAAGGTCCCTAGCTTTTCCAACATATTCTTTAATACAAACTATTCAGGTCTACATTATGACATCCACAATACGTATCCCTAACCCCAGCCATATCAT
>JAUUDZ010063852.1:0-10204 GCA_032361705.1 Panulirus versicolor
TCCATGATTATCTGAAGTATGGAAGTGTGTGAATATGTTGTTTTTCAATTTTGAATCAAAATTGTTTTGAGCAAAAATATAGCCTGAACAATTTATTACCTGCAATTTTGGGTACTTTTATGAAAAAAATAGCTTTCCTTTGAAACCTCAATATTAGCAGTATTTTTCATGCTAAGTATAAATATACCATTAAAATATCATTAAATCATCTTTATGACCTTTAATTCAGGTATTAAATGAAGTCAATTTAAAAACATCTAATCAACTGCATTGTCACTTCTAGGTATGTATCATCCATGTTGGAATATTTTGATATATTTTCCATGATTATTTGAAACATAGAAGTGTTTGAATATGTTGTTTTTCAATTTGAAGCAAAACGTTTTTTGAGCAAAAATATAGCCTGATCTATTACCTGCAATTTTTGGTACTTTTCTCAAAAAAATAAAATTCCTTTAAAACCTCATTATTAACAGCATTTTCCATGCTGAATACAAATCTGCTGTTAAAATATCATTAAACTGTCTTCATGACATTTAATTCAGGTGTTAAATGAAGTGAGCTAAAATATACCCAGAACTATTACCTTCAATTTTTGGTATTTCTATATTAATTATCACCTCCTTGCACAAGGTATGAACATTTGTTGTCAACTAAATGAATAACTCACAGGAGTCAAAGAAAGTAGTCGTGAAGCATTAAATTTCCAAAAATCGGCATCTTGTATATATCATCTATTGTCCTATAGCCACTCACAAGTAACAGTAGAATCACTACATAGAAGAAAATACGCATTTCATCCTTGCTTGCAAATGGAGGAAATGTTTTTCTGAGATACTGATAACATCCATTTGTTTCCTCTACAATCTTTTCCATTAGTTCTGTATCATTAAACTAATAAACTATAGAAAAAAAAAGTTCCAGTTAACAAGTAATTTTTAATTTCTGAATTTGAGGAATGAAATGATGCCTGCTCCATCCCCACTAACCACACACCATGTTCGTTCTGGAGACAGTGCAAGTGGATAATCGCCATCTCCCCAAAAAATCAATATACCATATCTTCATTAGATTAACATTCATCCCTTATTAATACACTAAGGCAATCAGAGTCATGTCCAGCAAGAATAATCAGAGGGGTTGGAAAGGTGTGGCAGCAGCCTGCAGTTGTTGTACTACCCTCTTTGCCATGGTCAAGCACACTGACTCATGCAATTTGAAAAAAAAACCATATCTTATAGCATAATTATGAATTATGCCAGTTAGGTCTCCTATCAACCTGGAAGTTTTGAATGCAGAAACCATATATGTACCAGCTGCAGTGAACCTTCATTCTTCTAAGAGACCACATATTTACCAATCACAGTGAATGGGTTAAGAAGTTGCATAGTAGCACAAGAATTTTAAGAGACTGGGCCCCAAAAGTTATAACTTCCTAGCTCTAATGAACAAACAGGTAACACCAATATTTCATCTTATATTTATGACTTCAAAAACAGCTATTTCCACATAAGTTATAATAACTATGAATTTCACATCTTGATATTCTTATATTGGAAAATGCCTTCACAAAGTTGTATCCTCCCTTCGAACTCTCTGTAAAAAAAAAAATAAGCACACAAACAAATCAGTGTGATTATGAACAGCATTATATGCATAAACAACACAGCCCATTCATTGAAAACAAGAAGCTTTGTAATAAATCACCTAGGTTTCAACTTCTGTGATATAAATATACCAGCAAAAAGTGAGAGCATGTGCATACAAGGTAATTGAGCAAAAATTATTAGGCTGATGTCATGATGGCATTTAAATAAAAATAACTGGAATATAACTGCACTGAACACTGACATAATCATGAGACAAGCAGTTATGATGCTTCCTTGGAAAAAATGTGGTCATGGGGGTTTAATGATCAACTCAATTTAAAAAGGCATCCTTAATTTTTTCATTTACAAAGAGCTTGTATAGGGGTGTGAAAATGGATGAGTGTTCAAGTGAATAAAAATAACATTCAACTTTTATACCTGTAATGAAGTGCCTTTCTTGCAAAGGTAACATCAAAAATAACAAACAATGGCCTCACTTTGTAAACAACCACTCTTTAGCAGCCATGTATAATGTGCCAAAACCAGCATTTACCATTCACAACCAAGCCCCACAGGCTATCCCATGGTTTAGACTGATTATCTCCAATGCCCTGGTTCAGCTAGCAGCATATGTCCCAATATTCCACATCAATCCATCCTATTTCACCCTCCTGAGTGTTCAAGCTCCAGTACCTCAAAGCCTCTTTTACACCAACCTTCTGTCTCATTCTTGGTCTCCCCCTCACCCTTGCTCTCTCCATTTTTGAACACAGACCCTCTAAGTCAGCCTTTCTTCACTCATTTTCTCCATGCATATGAACCATTTCAGCATACACTGATTAGTTCCCTCAATCAGATTGCACTAACTACCACTCCTCTCACACAATCAGCCCATCTCATTTCAACCATGCTAACTCTCTCCCTTTCCTTTGCATTCAAGGTCCGTGACTTACATCCATACAGCAATGCTGGGAAAACTATACCCATTTTTGCCCTAACAGACCATGAACTCTCCTTCAACATATATGTATGTGGTTCGAAACTATCATTTATTCATAATACATATAAAACACTGTGAGCATAATATAAATCTACACATGCTACTCATATAATAGAACTAAAGGGACTGAATAGCATCCCTCAAAGAGACGCTACACCATGTGGGTACAATCCAATTCAAAAAGCAGATTAAGGAAGCACTGTGAAGAGTGGTCAAATGTGTGTTTGTTCCTTGTGGCCCATATATAACCAAAGTATATAAAAAAAAAATCATAGGACTGATATGAATATAAACATGATGATCATTCAATCTTAAGGATCAAATACAAAAATAATCATGAACCGACTGTTTTTACCATAATCAATACATGTAGCAATGATAAACAACTAGAAGAATTTTTTAACATAAATGGAAAGGTGCATAAAGTATGCACTTACCTTAAATACTAAGCAGTATGACAGGGGAAGTGGACTGCTTGTCTCACCCAGGATGGGTGACAATCATTTCAGAGTTAACATCTGCAGCACTAAGATTAATCACTTTCAGTTTTGTATCTGGCCACAAAACCTCCAACCTGAAGACATAGAATAAAAACTTGAAGACATTCAGTGTAATTATTCAGACATTAAAGGAAGAACCAATAACAGACTCATACCTTTCCTACATATCAGTGCATAAACAAAATTAACATGTCTATCCTATTCCTTTCTTTGGATCTAAGGTCCAAGATTCACATCTATACAACACTGTTGGCACTACAATGCCTCCAAATATATTGAATTTTCCCTAACAGACAGACTTCAACTACAAGCCCCTCAAAGCACTCAAGTATACCCCTATCTGACTATACTTGAGGACAATATGTGCTGTGATGAAGGATGATCTATCTATCTATCTATTTATCTATCTATATCTCTGAAAACTGCTCCAACTGGAAATCCCTTAAGGGGCTGGCCATGGAAATAGAGAGTCCATAGCCAGTGAACTCTAGTGCCACTTCTTAGCCTTTAATGCCTCACCCTTATCAGGCCATTGGCAGAGAGCATCTCTAACACAGTGTTTACAGAGGCTCCTACCTAAGGTTCCTACTGACTGCTTCTACTTAATGCTCCAAGCTAAATGTTCCTACCTACTAATTCTATCTATTGCTCCTATCATTTTGCCAAAAGGCAGGGTTTGTGCATGGTGCTCACTGCAGGAAAATCTAGTTATGAAGAATGAGCTGTTTGGGTTAAACATTATCAAGTGTTATGTGTAACAAGGAGAGATTGTATGTTTGTGGACAGAATGCAAGTAGTCCATGTGTGGGTAAGGCAGAAAGGAAAGACAGCTACCTGGGTCAGAGGAGCACAACATGACAACCACTGAAGTGTTGGCTCACTACACAACCGTCACTAACCCTTCTGATACCCAGGCAGGCAGCACTGGTACTATACCTCCATGGTTGTTGGCTGCCTACCAACTTCGTCATACTAATATCACAGTTCTAAGTAAGGTTTTATGATCCAGCTTCTGTGTTTTCTTTCACCAGTCAAACTCAAACATTACATGAGCCCTTTTTTCAATAATTTCATTATGTATCCCTAGAAATACACATTGTGACTGTGGCACATTTAAAAAAAAAAAATGATGGTGAACACTAAATTGAAATTCCAATATGCAACTTTAGTTATGTAATGGGCATTTTGATTATTTTCAATTAATTTTTGTTATCAGGATACAATACAGGTAGACGTCTTGTTTAAATCCCTTGGGAACAAGTGATATTTAGATTTTGGATATTTTCAGATTAGTTCGTACTGTACTGATCTTTGTGGTAGCTTTTCTTTTTTTTTTTTAGGTTTTTGATTTTATTTGTTGTGTAGATGACCATGTACAAAATAACAACAAATGAACAAGGTGTGGTAGGAGGTGTGCTCTGATTGGGAGAGCTGACATGGGTGTCCTGAAACGGTCTGATATGGAAAGAATGAGAGAGAGAGAAAGAAAAAAAAGACAAGCTTAGAGGATCCATGTGTTAGAAGTGGAGGGAGCAAGTAAAGAGAGGGTGACTAAGAAGACGGAAGGCTCGCCAAACCATTTCAGTACACCCTTTTCTTTTCTCTCAACCAAACTCTTTTTAGTACCACACTTCTCTCTTACCCATTCATTACTTGCTCAATCAATCCAACTCACATCACATACTGTCCCCACACATTTCATTTCCAACACATCCACCCTCCTCTGCACAGCTTTATCTATATACCATGCCTTGCATCCATGTAATATTGCTAGGACAAATATTCCTTCAAACATACTCAATTTGCCCTCCCAGATTACATTCTCTCCACACATTCTTAAGTGTTCCGAGAACCTTTGCCCCCTTCCCCACCATATGCCTCATTTCCACTTCCATGGGGCACTTCCTCCAGTTTTTATCCATTCAAACTTACACCCCAACTAATCTGTCCCTCCACCCTGCTAAACCTAATAACCTTGCTTTTATTTACATTCACTCTCAAATTACTCCTTTCACACATTCTTCCATATTCAGTTCCCAACTTTTGCAGTTTCTCACTCAAATCTACCAAGAGCACTGTATTATCAGCAAATAACAATAGACTCACTTCCCAGGCCTTCTCATTCCCCACAGACTTCAGGCTCTCCCCTCTCTCCAAGACTCTCATATTTACCTCCTACACCACACATAAACAAATTGAACAACCATGGTGACATCACACACTCCTGCCACAGACAAAGCTTCACATGGAACCATTCAATCTCCTCTCTTCCTACTCATATGCAAGCTTTACACCCTTGATAAAAACTTTTCTGCTTCTGGCAGCTTTCCTGTTAGTATATCACATACACACATGAAGCACTGATATGAGTATGCCTGCTGAAAAAATAAATATAGAAGCTGTGTTTATTTTTCCAGTGAAATTTACTCATATAATGCACCAAAACCATAGCTCCCCATCCAATGTTAATTTGAGTTTGAATGGAGAAAAATTGGAATTGCAGTGTTTCAGATACATGGGAGTGGACATGGCAGTGAACAAAACCATGGAAGCAGAAGTGAGTCACAGGGCTGGTGAAGAGGTAAAGGTTCTGGAAGCAATGAAAATGGTGTAGGAGGAGGAGGTCATTATCTGTAAGGGCAAAAATATGAATGTTTGAAGATGTAATAGTCTCAACAATGTTGTATGGATGCGAGGCATGAGGTATAAATGAGGATGTGTGGGGGAGGGTGGATGAGTTGGAAATAATATGTGGTGTGAGATGCTTTGATCAAGTAAGTAATAAATGGGTAAGAGGTAGGATTGGTAACGAGAAGAGTGTGGCTGAGAGAGGTGAAGAGGGGAGGCTGAAATGGTTTGGGCATATGGAGAGAACTAGTAAGGAGAGTTTGGCAAAGAAGATATACATGTCAGATGTAGATGGGGCAAAGAGAATGGAGAGACCATACCGGAGAAGGAAGGATGGCGTGAAAAATGTTTTGAGAAGTCAGGGCCTGAATATGCAGGAGTGGGAAAGGCATGCAGGAAAGAGGGAACAAGAATGATGTGATATAAAGGGGCACCATGCTGTCAATGGAGTGAACCAAGGTCTGTGAAGCAGATGGGGGAACCATGGAAAAGTCCGTGAGGCCTGGTTTTGGTGCATTGTACGTGATAGCTAGATAATAGATGTGAGAGATTGTTGCCTTTCTTCCTATGTTCTTGTAGTAACTTGATAACATGGGAAATGGCATTTGAGTATGAAAGTAAATAAAGAAAATATAAGTAACGTATAAATAAAAATGCAAACTCAACATTACTAAGGAAAGATTGCTTTTACTGATGCCAGCTTCCTCACACACAAAAGAGAGAAACAAAACAAATAGGGATGATAAAATCACCCAGAAGTGCTAAAGTGCACCAGAAAGTAAAATAACATCAGTAACATATGTTGCATGATAAAGAAAAGATTACAAACTGTACATCACCAATGTAAAATTGATCTTACAATGGAGCCATGGATGTAGACATAATCCTCAATGGTGAAGAAAAAAATTTAAGACTCAAAAGAAGTATGAAAGAACATCTTTCCACACTTCTAGATACTTTTCAAAAACTTTTCTGAGTGAAAGAACAGAGCAAAGTACTAGGTTATAAATATGAAATTAATGATCAATCATTACCTAAGGAACAAACTTTTACAACTGACACACTTGACTACACTTCTTTATAAGAAAAATAATGAAGCAATTCTTTATGAACTGAGAAGACCAAACTATCAACTGTGCACCAAAGGGTTGAACCACTTTTTCTAATCTAGATAAAACATGAATATAATTTGAAGAATCCTGTAACACTATTTTCAATGTGAGGGAAAGATACTAGAAAGGCTTTCTCCCAGTTTTAAATGATTCATTTTTTTCTTTCGTTTTTGCATAACGCACACCGCATATTTATAACATTCTTCCATTTATCTTCGTATGTTCAAGTCTTCAATACTCTCTCTCTCTGTCATCAACCTTGATTCTTCTTATATCTATGCCACTCTCTGTCAAACATAATCTATGGTCATTAAATCCAAGAGTACAGGCAATAAAAGCAGTCAAGATGAAATAAGTAATTATCATATTCATGACTTGCCTTAAGGGAATGTCGTGATCAAGGCCAAAGTGTGCAACAGGTTCCATCTGACAAAGATATCCTGAGCCAGCATCAATTGCTCGAGTCTGTCTTCCTGTTTTAGCGTGAAGGGTGACCTTGGCCCCTCTGGCTGGGGCTCCATAGCGAGTCATGACCCGCACACGGAACCACCCTCGCTCTGATGCCTTCTGGAGCAATATCAAAAGAAGTGAATGAATAATCTGATTATTCATGAAAGTTGCCAAGTTGCTTCACCTTACAAATAGATACATATTAAGGATACAACATATATACACACCAGCCAAAGTCCCTATGTGTAATACCTAATCAGTTAACATGAATTACTTGAAGACAGATGTATGAAAATACATCAAAACTATCATTATGACAAAATGTACAGCCATGTACATTTTGCTTAATGTACAGCCATGAGTTGCAAAAAACTTTGCAATTCTATATGTCAATGTCTATTACATTAAATACAAGTGCTTTTCTAACCTAAGCAAGGTAGCATCAAGAATAGATAAGTACTGCCTAATAACCATAGGTTATAAACTTGAAATTCCCATCAATCAGCACTCCTGCCTTATAGAACTTGCAAGAAATAATTTTCCTAATTCATATACAACTACATGCAACAGCATGCCCCCAAATCTAAAACTGTTTACCAACAATACAAAAATGTGTCCAAGACAGACAGATGCATGGGAGATAGCAACACGAGCCATCTTTACTTTTGTAGCAGCAGTACATAAAAATTTAATATTCGCCTCAAAAAATTCTTGTAAAACCCTTCCCAAATATTTCCACTTATGCTTTTAAAATCAAAAACTTAAAAATGCATAATTCTGAATAATCAACTTTATTTACCAAACAATGTCAGTAGTAGTTAGTAGGCAGCCAATGACCATGGAGTTATATTACCAGTACAACCTGCTTGGGGTATCAGGAGGGTTAGTGACAGCTGCATAGTGAGCCAACACTTTGGTGGTTGTCAAGTTGTACTCCTCTGACCAAGGTAGATGACCTTTCTTTCTGCCTCACCCACAAGTGGACTAATGGCAGTCTCTCCACAAACATATAACCCACAAGTGGACTAATGGCATTCTGTCCACAAACATGTAATCTCTCATTGTCAGACATAACATTTGACAACACTTAACTCACACAGCTCAATCTTCGTAATTCTAGATTTTCCTGTGGTGAGCACTATGTGCTAGTCCTGCCTTTTGGTAAAATGACAGGAGCAACAGATAGAAGTTGTAAGTATGAACATTTAGTTAGGAGCTTTAGGTAGAAACATTATGTAGAAGTAGTAATAGGTAGAAACATTAGCCAGGAGCACTAGGTAGAAGTAGTCAGTAAGAACATTAGGTAGGAGCCTCTGCAAACAATGCACTAGACTTGCCCTCTGCCAGTGGTCTGTTAAGGGTGAGGCACTTCAGGCAAAAAAGTGGCGCTGGAGCTCAACATTTATGGACAGTCTATTGCCATGTCCACCCCTCGAGGGAGTTCCAGAGCAGAACAGGCATTAGAGATACAGACAGACAGATTTAACTAAAGAACTACTGAAGCTGCTTTACTGCACTAAAATTTCTAACAAGTACAAGATCACCTCTCTTAACTTTTTCTATCTTTTGGAGGTACCATACTATTAAAGTGAGTGAAATTAAGGCAGGAAATGTGCTATCATGGATTGGTGTTACTCCGGAAGTTTGCCAACTGTTCTGGCTAGCTTCAGCCTAGCAACTTGCCTGCACATTGCTGGTTATGAGATGTCTTTGTTTAAACAATTAGGTAGGAGGAAGTAAATGCCCACAAAGATCTCAAGGGCTATATATGACAGTTAGATGGTCTCAGCTATTCATGGAAGCACTACAGGTAAATAAAGTACACAATATTTCTTAGCAGCTGAATTCTTTTGATAATGCTAAGTTTCTAACATTATGTCTTCACAAGCACCAATATCATACTCATGCTTTTGCTCTATCAGTGGTTCACTCTGTTCAAGTTGTATTTTGTTGGCTTTTCACAGAACTATTTTCCTCTTCAATTATGCTTCATGAATGGATAAAAAGCAATTCCACACATACATAAAGCAACACTTCTGCTTACCACTACTAACAGAATACAGTTTGATGTTACTCTTATTATAATAAACAAGTCAACAGGAGAATACATTATGTAGCAAAATCTTGGAACAATGAAAGATGTCTTTTGATGTGATGATAGATTCTTATTTGCAGTAAATTCTATACTATATGTTTCTAATGATTCTCCATGTGCCCCCCACCACCACCACCTATAAAGAAAATGAATAAAGTATGACTTCATAACTGAGCAAGATTTAAACAGTAATATCTCTTTAAACATTAACCTCATCTGGAAGGAATCTGAAGATGCTGATTGGCTGTGCTGATGACTCCCCATGAGAAAGTATCACCTCTAGTATCCCATCCCCATTTAGGTCTGCTATAGTGCATCCTGGAAAAAAATAATCATCTTTCTCATGCTGTTGTACACATTGCAAACCAAACAGGTAGACGTTCATGAACATACATCTAGCTAAAGTAGTGAACACATTTTGGCAGTCTCAAAAAGCTGAAAAGTGGCATTCTACTTGTATGAGCAAGGTTGGATTACCTTGCTTTGACATTCTAACATAAGAGGTCACCAGATCCTTGCATTCTACACTTAAAATCACCCTAGAAGCATCACCTGGTTCTAGGTTTAAGATTGGGTCTCAGGTTAGGATAGCACTGCACAGTCTTGGTTCAATCATTTTGATTACACGACTTAAAAGGCTTCCATAAAGATGTCAGTTGTTGACCAAATAATGTGTTATCATCATCGCTTTATCATTCTTATAATGCTAATATAAGTAACAAAAGGGTAAGAGAGATGTGTGGTAATAAAAAAAGTGTGGTTGAAAGAGCAGAAGAGGGTGTATTGAAATGGTTTGGTCACATGGAGAGAATGAGTGAGGAAAGATTGAC
>JAUUDZ010063863.1:0-10204 GCA_032361705.1 Panulirus versicolor
CGGGTGGTGGTCCTGGGGAAGGGGGGAGGCTGGCCGGCATACGAAGCAGGATGCAAGTCGCTGAAATTGATTTCCTAAGGAAGGGTTCAAGAGGGTGGTGATGGGGGGCGCGAAGATGGGCGGGAGGGGGAAGAGGATTGGGTGTGGGGAGAGAGGGGGGGGGGGATGAGGCGTGGAGATGGGGTGGGAGGTTGGTGATAGGGGAGGTTGGAGGTGGGGGGAGGACGATCTGAAGGGATTTAGTAGGAGTTATAAGGTGGGTTTTCCTGGCGCAGAGGTCAGAGTTATGGCCTTAGGGCTGGTGTGTTGGTGAGAGCAGGGAGAGTGTTGGTGGTTGTGGTGGAGCAGGGGAATATGTTGGTGGGTACAGTTATGCTGGTGAGGAAAAGAGTATGTTGGGGGAGGGGAGAATAGAGTATGTTGGGAGCGAAGAGTATATTGTTGGGGGGGAAGGAATAGTATGTTGATGAAGGGGGAGATTATGTTGACGTGAGAGAATGTCTTTTCGCGGGAGAGAGTGTGTTGGTGAGGGTTGGGGATATTATGTAGGTGATGTGGTGGAGGGTTTGTATATGTTCAGAGAAAACAAGAGGAAGTCGTCCCTATGTGTATGTTGGAGAGGGCGAGAGATCCTACTTATGTTGATGTGAATGAGAGAATCTCTATGTTGATGGGGTAGTTATGTGTGTGTGTGTGTGTGTGAGGTGAAGGGCGTGATTAACAGTTTATGTTGGTGAGGGCCTTGAGAATGCGTGAGGAGATCAGATGTCGGGAGGGAGAGTATGTGTCATGAGGAGGCAGTATGTTGGTGAGGGTTGAGTGTGGTGTGGCAGCACTGGCGGTGCGCTCGCTCCCCTCCCTAGTGTTCTTTTATGGTCGTCACATAATATGGTCTTGCCGAACTCATCGCTGGCACTCTTTATGTTATTAATTTACTTTTTTTTCTTCTCTTCCTTGGTGAAATAGATACTTTTATCCTGTATTTTATGAAGTATTTCTTATCTTATATTTCCTTTTCGTCTTTTGTTTCTTAATTTTTGTATACTTTTCGTCTTTTGTTTCATGTTATTTACTTTTTTTGTCCATGTCTTATGTTTGTGTTGGTGTGGTCAGCTGTGGTCCGCTTGAGTTAGACCCAGCCCGCGGTGGCCCTCAGCCAGGTTTCACTACCACCATCACTGGGGAGGCTCCCCCTCCACCGCTGTCATCCACCAGGCCAGGATGGCTCCCACCCCCCTTCCACCACTGGTCTGTCATCCACCAGCCGAGGGAGGCTCAGCCTTCCCCCTAGAGCGTCATCCAGGCCAACAAGTGGTGTCCGGAAGCGTTGCCACATCGCCAGCCAGGGATTAGGCTTGGAAAGCCGCTGGGCCACTGGCCGTGGCCATTGTCCAGCAGACTATACCAACACCCACCTCCATTGTTTCAACTCCTCCCTCCCTCCCCCCCCTCGGTCACTTACAGCCAGGAAGGACTAGTGAGAGTTTTTTCCTTTATTGTTTACACCTGATTGTTTAGTAAATATAAACCACCAAGTGCGCACGACTAATTGCTCAAAGCTCCTCCGTATCTTGTTTTGACACACACACACACACACACACACACACACACACACACACACACACACACACACACACACACACTCACAGATGGGTGCGACTGTTGGACTGCAAGATAAGCAAACGAACATTCGCATCCTCCTGTGAGTCTCACACAACATTGTGGGAACGACTGAAATCAGTGAGGCTTTATTGTCTTGACTGTATAAGGGAGAGATGCGTAATATCTACAAGGGAAATATTGAAAGGTTGGTTTGGTCACCCCGTAGTCTACACTTACGTGTTATTCGATAGTGGACTAGTCGTGGAATTCTCCATACAACAACACCGCTGGAGAGTTACACATGTACAGTAGGAGGAATAGTGTAGATATTAGTGGTTTACCTCGACGTGCAGATTGTACAAACTTTTCTTTACGCAGTAGAAGAATTATTAAAAGAATGCATTGGTAAGGATCGCCATGGATGTGTCCTGACGTGTCAGCGGTGTGCCTGGCCGTGTAGAGCGTCAGCGTGGGTATGTCCTTGTGTAGTATTACCGCGTAGCGTGGCGTGGCCTGCAGCTGACGGTGGTTAGGACAGGTGTGAGTGCGGTGAGGCAGCTGGTGGTAGGCAGGTGTGCAAGTGGTGTCAACGTGTGGTGTGGCCAGGTGACGATGGCTCAGGGCAGGTGTGAGGGCGGTGCAGGGCCAGGCAGTCTGTCCGACTGAACTTACAATGATATTGTTGGTCTGACCTTCATGCCCCGCTACTCCCCTCTCCCTGCCAATACACCCTCCCCACTGTATCCACAACAATCCCCTCCCCGCTGCATCTACCACAACCACCCTCCTCACCACATCAACCACCACCCTTCTCCACTGCATCCACTACAACTCCTCCATCACATTCACCACCACCCCCTGCCCAACATATCCAACATAACCCCCGCCTCGACCACATTCACCATAATCCCCGCCTCCACCTCTCCTCACTACCAGTTTGTTTTCTATTTCCCTGTTTTGTTTGCCACTTGGCCTTGGGGTGGCCGGCCGTCACTGGTGGACTGCAGATAGTATTGTACATGGTGACTCGCTGTAGGATGGGTCTTCCCAAGCCTTCCCTGACCGACGAGAACCTCAGGGCCTCCTGCGGAGGTGGTAGGGAAGTGATGCCCCTCTCTCTGTAGAACATTGTGTGGCGGGGACGAAGCGTGACTGGAGGGCGGGCTGATGGTTGTGGTAGAAGGTTCTGGGGCGTGGCTACTGCTGCAGGAGCAGGAGTCGAGCGGGGCGTGCCGTGCAAGAGAACGGAAGCAGTTGGCACTTCAGCGACGTGCAGCAGTGAGAGTGTCACATCTAAGCAAGGACTATACTGTGTATCGTTATGCCTTCTGTTTCACTGCTGATGAGTGAAATTTCTCACCATCAGTGAAATTACAGAGATAATGATGCAGCTACCATCGTCAGGAGGCTCCTCACACCCTGACAGGATTGCCATCCTCGTCTTGGGACTTGATAATTTCCAAGACCCTTCTATCCTGGAGCCGAACCAGATCATATAAGGTACATTAAAGGAATAAGAGGGAAAAAAGCATTTGTAGCTGATTGGATGGGTAAAGAGGTCCCCCTGGTATGTTTACCACTACCTCTAAATGGATGCGTGTAACCCCCCCTCCCCCCTCGTAATGGCGGTGTGCCAGCTGTCTGATATGGAACCAAGCGGACAGCAGCAGTTGCCATCTCGTATCTCAGTGGTGGAGGATCTTTGGAGGACGACGTTCAGAGAGGCGTTGCAGCGGTAGACTGCCCCAAGGGGGCGTCGTCGTTCAGGAAAGATGTATCAACCATGAACTGCCAGAAGTCAGAGCGTGGAGTGCCCGCTGCCCTCATGCACTGAATGCTCTTCCCAGGAGACCAAGTTAACAGCCAACAGTTGATATCAGCCCCGACAGATAGGCACCTCCGGCACTGACCCTACTCCCGCGGGAGTCCACCCATTACGAAATGTCATCTACCTTGGGAGGTCATGAAGCAGCAGGCTAGCCTCCCGCCTGACCCGGAAGCCCTAGTGACGAAAGGAAAAATTCATTTATTTACTAAAACTGAAGCAAGAAATCCAGAAGCAAAATGAGAGAACATTGAAATCATAGGAAATGTTTTATGATTACTTATTTGCACGGTATGGGAAGGGGGCTTTACACCCATGGAACCCCATCCTATCGCTTTTTAAACTTTTGTCTGGTGTCAGCACTCATGCTGTCTTTACTTTGTTTGTGTATTTTATCCACCTTCTTTGATACTATGAAAGTTATTCTGTACATTTTCCAAGAAGTTTGCTTAACATGTTTTTGCCTGTTTACTGTGTGTCTGCATCTCTCGAACTGTTGACTTTCATCTTGAACAAATTCCTTAAAGACTTAAAAGGTTATGATCAAGTCACTTCTTTGGCAGCCTCGAAAGGACCCATTGGTCTGTTGGTATTTGAATTCCTTTTTATTCCTCCGCATAATTTCCTCTTCCATGGTGGACATGTTTATTGGCCTTCCTTCTCTCACTTTAACTCTTCTTTTAACGGAAGATTAACAATAGAACAAGAGCAGGCAAACCCGTCCATACGTATCTCAGGCTGATACAAGGATTTCAGCCTAGAAATGTACAAACATTTAGAGATAACCTTGTAAGTATTCTTCGTTATTAATTTGATGATATTGAGTTATCCAAAAAGAGTATTGGAAGAAAGGACTGAATAACAGACCGCATTATATTCTATACTAATCCCACTGTGAAAGAACTTAAATCTATAGCTGACGAATAGGCAGAGGATATAAACAACTTCGAAGACCCTAAATGATAAAACTTTCAAGCGTCTCTTGCAGCAGCCAGGGAACAAATGACTGAACTTAGACGAAATGACCGAGGGGAATTTGTCAGTGGATTGAATTAGCACATTCCTCAAAGCAGAGTCTGGCAAGTTATTTACAAAATCGTATGTAGTAAAAACAGACGAGTTACTCATCCTAACCAGCTGCAGACGGCGAGCAAACTAATGACAAAATTGGTTCATGTTCTTCGTTTTTGCTATCACGTAAACCTATGAGTTTTTGCTTTTTTTTTCAAAAGAGAATCCACAGATAGAAATGATCGCACCCATTATATCCGACGGCAAAGGTGAATTTTAACAACAAAAAGTGAAGTGTTCAATACACGAATTTCTGATCGTAAAGCTGGACCCTCATACTTAAGAATTGATGACAACCTTATCGACCTTATCTCTTCTCTTAGATATCCTGGTATCTCAGTCACATGTACTGCAGCCGCTGTACAAAAAGTAAATCGATGCTATACTGATATAATCAGTGCTGTCACGTGTTATGGAAAGCTACAGTCGTAAGTGTGATACTAGATGGCTGTCATGGTTTACATGGCATTGGTAAAGTCTCTGGTAGATCATCAGGCAACAGCTTTGGCCCTGCTTTAAACCAATGATAGACGAAAACAGGCGGAATAAAGCCTTGAAAACTGTACAAGACTGTCCCAAAAGCACCAAGAACTTATCAACGAGGAGAGAACTAGGTTTACATATCACTTGAGGCTAGAATACCTGAAATAAGTGTCATGGTAAGATTAAACCTTCTGCCATTTGATCCTGATAATGCTGTCTCCGCGGAGTTATTGAAGCACATGGATAATGAAACAATAGAAATACGTTCCTGTAACATCCACAAACATGATACTGTCTGGAGCACATCAGTTGAACAAAATTAGGAAGCTGCAGCACTTCCCAACCTCCCTGGCTACTTGTGTCTACTTGTTCCTACAAGAAATTGATTACTCACAGTCATCACCTTCAACACATTGCCAAACTAATGCTCTTGAATCTTTGACTGAATACAATATAATGCAGGGTAGCTCCACTGGCGGATCTCACAACTCTACCACTGGGACGGCTGGAAGTTCTGCCGTTGTAACTCATTGTAACAGTGATAGATTAGATAAGAACATTAGAATAAAAACAATTTGGCATCTACGTTAGAAATTGAATTCGCAATAATCAACCCGCTTGATCTTGCAGAAACCACAGCCACAAAATTTTCATTATTATTATTATTATTATTATTATTATTATTATTATTATTATTATTATTTATCCACACTACTTGCCCTAAGTACCCTAAAACCAGAAATTAGGTACAAATATGTGCGTATTGCTGGGCTGTAAATCAAGTTTAACTCTTGTGGATTGCTCCTCCGTCACCATCAGCGCTGAATAGCCTTAGAAGCTCCAGTGCTTGGCTTATAATCCTAAATTCTATAATCCATCACCATCAAATGTGTCAAGTCGAACTTGTATGGAACAAATGACAAACTCAGGAGACCCGCAGGATGATGTCATTGCTAGATTCATGTTAGGCTGCAGATGCTATTGGTGTCTTAGTCTATAACAGAGTTGTTAAGGGTGTGGTCCGAGTGATGGACACTCACGAGAACATAACCTTGGATTAGGATAATGGCAAAACACAGTATTGATTATGGTAAGGTACCTGGAAATTCTCTGATGGAATCCACTTTTTGTATCTACGAAATGAGTTTACTGTATGGAAAGACCCTAAGCTTATCTATGAACCAACATTGTGACAACTTATATACATCTGACCCCAGGGCTCTAACAAAGGTCCATTTGTGACCTCTGTTATCCTTTTGCTGTACCGCTCACAGGATGAGAGAGCATAGAGTGCACAATAAACTAGCCGCTGAGAGCGGCAAAATCAATCCGCTGTCCAGGGCGGGTTGTGGGTTACCATCATCCACCTTACACTTGGTAACAGCTGCTGTACAGTGGCTATCGTCGACTTCCTGTAGCCAGACTGTGTTGTTATGCTCCGTAATGATAGGCTACCGGATGGGCCGGAGGGAATGAGAACCAGACGACAGTGGTGCCGCTGCTGTTGTAGTCTAGACGCAACAGCAGTAGCACCGTCTGCAGGAAGACCCTGGGGTTTGGGCGGCCAGAGCCAGCGACCACCCAGGATATAGGTGATTGTGGCTGGCGGAGCTTGACTGCACTGCACTACCCGGCCCTCCCCTGCCTGCCTGCCTGCTTGCTTGCCCGCCTGCCTGGGTTCCTCTGTCAACACCACACCAGCGCTGCCACCGCCTCCGCCACCACCACCATCCGTGTCTTGCACACTTCCCTCTCCTCCTCACTCACTACCTCGGCTCCCTCCGTCGTTGCTATTCCCCTGCGATCGTTGCTCTGGAGGAGGGAAGACGTTCGACCTTGAAGTGGGCAGTGTCTCTGTGCCATTGACAGAATATTAATAATAGTAGAACATCTCATGGTGACTGATGTATAAGAATATAGTAGGTTATCACTGAGGACGTGAAGATTGTAGTGTATTGTGTTTGTTATCCCGTCGTGGGCGGGAACGGGTGTGGTGTGTGTGTTTCCTGCCGTGGGCGGGGACGGGTTCCAGGATTATGTAGGTCTTTGAGCGGATGCCTCCCTCACCGTGCGCTCACGCCCTGTGGCCGCCCTGTGCTTGCTCTACACCACGCCCGTTCACTCACTACCCAGTAAAAACTATAGTTTATACCTCACATTACCTAACCAGGTCTGAATTTAAGGCTTTGAAGTGAAGTGCTCTTGGCGTTGGATGTAGGAAAGCCCGAGTGAAATACGTGTGTTAGGAGTGTGAGATAAGGGCGATGTTCGTGGAGATAAGGTGATGTTGGTGTGCGAGGAGAACGTGTGTGTGTGTGTGTGTGTGCGTGTGTGTGTGTGTTTAGTATCTATGGGGGTGAGGCAGTGATACCCAGTGATACTCTCCTCTCCTCCAGCCAGACCTCTTCCTCTCCTCATGGCCCCGCCCTCTCTCCCCACAACTGCGTCGTCTCTAGCTACGGCAAGAAAGTTGAAACGTGGCGGCCATTTGGATCATTTATGGCGAGCAGGACTGTGAATGGTGGCGTAGTGGTCTGCTAGTAGTGAGGCGAGCCTGGCTCTCTCTAGGCTCACCAGGAGAGCCGAGTTGACAGTTAGACTCATGATGAGCGTTAATGGTGGGGAATGTTGGTGCGGGGAGAGGTGAGGGAGTTTGGCCGAGTGCCCAGGGAGACGGAGATGATGCCAGCGCCGGCTGGCTTCGCCATCACTAGTCTCCACCACCACCAGCTGATCGGGGCGGGCCGCCAGCAGCAGCAGCAGCATCAGCAGCTCGGGGAGGAGGCAGGAGCAGTCCCGTCGGGCAGTGAGTGGGGCGCGGCCGTGAGCCAAGCGCACTCCACACCCGGCTATCATGTGATTACCCCACCACCTTACCACAAGTGCACCACTACACGACTCCTGACTCCTCACAGTCGTCACTCATGCCCACATCACCGCCACTGTGGCCAGGCCTTACCTGAAGCAGTATAGTGTCGACCCGTGTGCCAGAAAGACGTACGGAACTGCGGTGTTGTAGTGAAACTGAATTTACTGCCAGGTGTGTAGTGGCAGGTGAAGGAGGTGGGCGTGGTGTGGGTATGGGCAGGCAGGACGCGGCCCACCTACTGCCCTGGTGGAGCCCAGGCGTCATGTTGCCTCCGGACCAGGGACGTCGCCACCATCATGCCCGGGACCCCACCCGAGAGCTGCCCCCAGACACTCCCCAGAACAGGCGAGAACGACGGGAACTGCGTCGTCGCCGCACTCGCAAGGAACGAAAACGGTGTCCGGTACCGGAGTCTAGTGCTTGTGAAGAGTGGTGGTGGGGTGAGTGGTTGGTACCAGGGTGGGTGGTGGAGGGGGTGCAGGCCGTGTGGCAGTGGAGTGTTACCGTCGGAGTGGTCATGTTGACTCGTCTGGTTACTGTTGTGTGGAAAAGCTTGGGTGGCAGGGAGGAGCCGTGGGCGGCCGACACGGTGAGCGGGAGCAGTGAGCGTGACTCAAATGAGTCAGATTCTGGTGAGGCGCTCAGTGTGTCCGCCACCCGAGCCTCGTCCGGGCCTCACGCATCCCCTTGCGGCACGCCGCCGCCGCCACCACCTCCGCCGCCGCCGCCCCCGTTCCTACCAGACCCGCCGCACCGGCCAGACCTGTCCCAGCATTACCGGCACGGCATCCTCGGCTTCCCAGACACTGCCCCACCACCACTTCTGCCTCTCACTGCCGCTGCAGCAGCTACAGAACCACGCCGAGTGCCGCGTGCCTCCATGATCCATCCCTCGTGTGACCCCCCGCAAGCTCTCTCCTCGCGCGCCCACCCTGCCCACCACCTGCACGGTGACCATGGCCAGCGATCGCAGTGCCATAACGGACTCCAGGACCAGACTAGCATGGGCACATCGGCCCAGGACGGCCCCAGCCCCATACTGGACGCTGTCCGAGGCTTTACCTCCCTGCAGGAGGAGATGATGCGTGCCATACGTGATGCCAAGGAGACGACGTCGGCTCTGGCCCACGAGCGGCGGGATAGTATATCGTCTGTTACCAGCGGCGGGTCCTTAGCATCCTTAGCATCGCTGGATGCTCTCCTCAGCTACTGCTTGCCAGATTCTAGTGTCAGTTCCGCGGTGAGTTCGACGTCTCCCAGCCCGTTACCCGACCAGTCCCCTTCAGCTCCCCTAAAAAACCAAGAGCCGTCCCCAGTGGTGCCCCTGGAGGCGCTGCCCGCGAATACAGGTGAGCTCTCGGGTGTCGTGGATTACGACCAGAGTCTAGAGGACGACATTGAGGCGTCGCTGGCCCACGTAGAGCATAGCTCTAGCTCTGATACGGACACGGAAGTGGAAGAGATGGTGCAGGTGGTTGATCCTGACGAAGGCGTCACTGTGAGGAGTACTTTAATGGTAGAACTCAACCGTCGGCAGTGGTCAGCCGACGCCAGCTTCCCCAGGGAGCTGACCCCGCCCACAACGGGTCAGGAGGAACCCTTCATTCCGCCTGACCTGCCTGTCGATCCGGATGTCCAGTGGCAGAGTGAGGAGGTCATTAGGGCCATACTGGACCTGACGCGGGAGTCCAAACAAGAGGAGGTTGACCAACTCCGCGACCTTCCATCCCAGGACCAGTGGTCAGCCCCTACCATCCTGCCGGGTGCTGGTGGCTTGGAGTCATCTCAAGGGCACCTCCACGCGACCCAAGGTGAGGAAAATACCGATGGAGAAAACGTCGGCCACAAGGTATTGTTTTGTGTGGTTCCCCGTGATGTGGGGGGTACGTGTGGTGCAGGAGCGACTGACGAGGTAGGAAGGGAACCGGAGCGGAGTCCCCAGTGCAGGCCAGACCAGCAGACGGCAACACCGCAACTTGATAGTTGCCTCAGTCAGGAGAGGTCAGAGCGCGGCGGGAAGGGCAGCAGCAGCAGCACGCCCCACACCCACGCCCTAGCTGCACACGTCACTTCGGTCACCACCAGTGCAGGCCAGCTAGGGGGGAGGGTTGAGTCTAGCACAGCGGTGTGGAGTGTTTGTGCAGCAGCAACAGCGGCGGGAGAGCAGCCAGCTGATCCTCCCGGCCACCAGGATGAAGTGGCTAGCCCGCCAGGGAAACTCTCGCAGGACACGCTCCTCCCTCCCTCTCACCCGCCACTCTCCCTCCCTCCTCCCTCCCCGCCCGCTCACCCGCCGCCCTCCCCACCCCCAGCATCGTCCACTCTCCCATTACCCTCCCCGTCCATTTACCCGC
>JAUUDZ010063873.1:0-10204 GCA_032361705.1 Panulirus versicolor
TCTCTCTCTCTCTCTCTCTCTCTCTCTCTCTCTCTCTCTCTCTCTCTCTCTCTCTCTCTCTCTCTCTCTCTCTTCTCGTCGTCGGTACCCATAGGTAGATACTCTCCCTCTCTCTTTTCGAAGGCGCAAGCCTGTTGTATTTCCTCACAGGTAGGTAGGTATATCTACAAATTACATGTAAGTACAGTATGGGATGAGCGTTCATCTCTCGTGGGGCCCCATCTCTTCAACTTTCTTGCCCACGACAAGATTTTTTTTAACAGAACACCCAATGCATGATCCCTACCAGAGTGTTCCTGGTATCTGTTTCCTGCCAGGTTTTTTTTTTTCCGATACATATCCCTTCCCAGGGTGGCCCTGATACAGGTTTTCTTCCATGGTGGCCCTCATATACGTCATCTATGAGGTTGGACCTAATGCAAGTTGTCTTCCAGTGTGTACCTGATGCTGGTCCCCTGTCAGGGTGCCTCTGACACAGATTCCATGCCATGATCTCCCTATTCAAGACCCCTGACGTGGTGACCCTTATGTTCCTATGCCAACATGGACCTGGTACATGTCTCCTGACAGAGTGGGTCTGATACAGGTTGAACCAAATACACGTAACCCTTGTAGTGACAAGGGTGACCCTGATTCAGGTCTACCAGAATAGACAGTATGCAAGTCCCTTACGTAGGCAGTGTGGCCCTGATACAGGTCCTCTGCTAAGATAGAGCTGATACAGGTATCCTGAAAAGGTGGATCCGATACAAGTCCCTTGCTAGGGTAGACCTGATATATGTCTCTTGCCAGAGTGGCTCTGATACGGTCCCCTGTCAGTATCCAGCATAAGTTCAGGGCAGAGAAAGGCCTGACGCTGACCCAGATATTGAGGTCTGGTGTAAATACGATTGCCTGACGTCCATCTGACCACAACAACAGCGGCTCGTCCCTTATTGTGAGTCGAATGGAAAGTCATTCAACGTTCATCATGCCCTTATGGCACCTAGAACTTTCGCCAAAGCGGTTGAAATTCGTCCAAATCTTTAGTCTTACGTCAGTGGAAGTTGGAATGGGTGATCGAAATAACGAATGTCTGGTGATACTGATGATAACTGAACACTTAAGCAGCTGCTTATCATTATATCACTTAGAGATCAAACTGAATAGACAGTGAAGAGGAAAATGGTGTCTCGTCTGCGCTGGCGTAGAACAAGTGACGTAACATGGACGGTCCTGGGAACGAACCGACACAAGAAATTCAAACGCTTCAAATTAAGTGTCTGACTCCTAATCTGCTCGTATACTTAGGTTATTGCATCGGAGAGGCTCTGGATAATACTGTAAGAGCCATAGCCACGCAAATAACCAAATTAAGTACCGTGTGATTGTTGAATATACGTCTCACAAACACATAACCTGGAGTGATGTTGGAAAATCTGCTGTAATGGAAAAGCTTTTAAAATTCTAATTTGTACATAATGAGAGAGAGAGAGAGAGAGAGAGAGAGAGAGAGAGAGAGAGAGAGAGAGAGAGAGAGAGAGACTTTTTAACTCAAATATGAATACGTAATCAATAACCTCTTTTCACAAAAAGGTTTAAGCTCTGTACAGCCTCAACCACAATATTTCCTATAGTTCGTCCAATCATTACCCAGGACGAACGACCATGATCACAAACGTAACGGAAAATAAGGATATGCGCAAAATATGCATATATACATATAACCTGAGGTATCTCCATCCGTTCATTGGTAGGTACAATTATTGGTAGTAAAAATTCATGTATAGATAATACATAAGATTTAGTTTATACGAAAATGTAAATCCAGTTGTTCAGCCTGACGATAAATCTATCCTTTGAGCATCTAACGTTAACTGAGCTGATAATTCCAATAAGTTATAATCCGTTTTAACAATTCTAATCTCATCGATTGGCTGAATTGCTGAGTTTCTGAGTTGTTGAGAGGAAAAACTTGTTAAGCGGCTAAGTTTTTGGGTGGTTCAGTTGTTCAAAGGCTAAGTTGCTGTGTAATTGAGATGTGTGGCTAAGTTGTTGAATGGTTGAGTTGCTGAGCGCCTTTTTAAGTAATTGTGCTTTTAGTGGCCAAGCTATTGAGGGGTTGAGGTGCTTAGTAGTTGAAGTTTTGTGGCTGAGTTGTCGTATGGTTGATATTTTGAGTAATTGAAAGGTTGAATTATCAAATAATTGAGCTGGTTAGTGGTTATGCTATTGAATGGTTTTGTTACTGAGTTGTTCATTGCTGAAACATTGAACTGTAAAGTGGCTAAGTTGTTGAATAGGTCGAGTGAATGAGTTGCTGAGTTACTGAGTTGTTGCTTTATTTAGTCTTTGAGTGTTGAGTTGTTGAGTGGCTAAGTCTTATCGTGGGTGATTTGTTGAGGAGCTGAATTGTTGAATGAGGGAAATGTTGCGTTACCAAATTACAGAATGTTCGAGTATTTAAGTTGTTGAGTGGCAGAATTTTTTCAGTGATGAGCTTCTAAGTGCATAAGTTCTTTAGAGGTTGAATAATTGAGCGACTGAGTTGTTTTTGGTTCAGTGGCACAACTGTTGAGTGGCTGAGATGTTGAGTAGTTGAATTGTAGAATGGTTCAATTATTGAGTAGATGAGTTGTTGAATGAATGAGTTGTTGAGGGACTGTTTTGCTGTGATATTTGATTGTTGAGTGTTGAGTTGTTGAGTGACTAAGTTCTTGAATTTTTCAGTAGGAGAGTTGAGTGGCTGTGGTGTTCAGTGGCTGAGTTGTTAAGCATTTGAGTTGATAAGTGACTGATAATTTGAGTGATTATCTGTTTAGTGTCTGAGCTGTATTGTGGTTGAGTTGTTGAGTGCAATAGTTCTTCAGCTGCTGATTCGTTGAATAGCTTAAGTCTTGGGTAATTGAGCTGCAGATTGGTTGAGTTGCTTATTGGGTGAGTTTTGCGGTGGTTTATATTCTAAGTCAATGCGTAATTGATATTGTGATTGGTTAAATTATGACTGGCTAAGTTGTTGGGTGTTTAAGTGTTCGAGTTGTTGAGTTGCTGAGTGACTGAATTGTGACTGTTTGATATGTTGAGTGGCTGCATTGCTGATATACTGAATTGTAGAATGGCTTAGTTGTTGAGCGGTTGAGTTATTCAGTGGCTGAGTTGTTAACCGGTGTTGGTAAGTGTGTGAATTGTAGGTACAGTGGCTGAGTTTTTAAGTGGGTGAGCTGTTGACAGGGTGAGTCCCTGAATGGCTGATTTGTTAATTGGGTGAGTTGTTAAGTGGCTAATTTTGTTAAATTTCTTAGTTGCTGAGTGGCTAACATTGTTGACCGTAAGAATTTTTGAAAGGCTGATTTTGTTGATTATGCGAGTTCTTGAGTGGCTGAGTTGTTCTGTGGTCGAGTTCTTGATTAAATGATTTGTTGAATTATTGAATGGCTGATGTGCTAGGATGGCCCTGATACAAATCCCCTGTCAGGATGGTTCTGATACACATCCCCTGTCAGGGTGGCCCTGATACACATCAATTGTCAGGGTGGCCCTGATACAGACCACCTACCAGGGTGGCCCTGATACACATCAACTGTCAGGGTGGCCGTGATACAGACCACCTACCAGGGTGGCCCTGATACACATCAACTGTCAGGGTGGCCCTGATACAGGTCTCCAGCCAGTATCCAGAATAAGTTTAGGGCAGTATGGTGGCTTGACACTCGCCCAGCCATTAAGGTTCTGACATAGGAAGGTTCTGATACATATCCCCTGCTAGGACGGAGCTGATGTATATTTCCTGTTAGGGTACCCCTGTTACATCTCCCCTGCCGATGTGGCCATGACACATGTCCCTTTTCAGGGTGGCCTTGATACAGGTCCCCCAGCCAGTATCCAGCATGAGTTGAGAGCAGTTTGGGGCCCTGACGCTGGCCCAGCCATTGAGGTCTGATGTAAACGTGATTGCTTGACATCCGCTCTGATCCGACACGTATACCACCATATTGTATGTTCTGACCACAACAACAGCCGCCCGTCGCCCGCTGTGCATCGAATTGAATCGTTCAACGTTCAGCATGCAATTATGGCACCCAAAACCTTCGCCAAAAATGGATGAAATTCGTTTAAATACTTTGACCTCACGATTGTCATGAAGGAACGATGGGACAGGTGATAGAAAGAACGAATGACCCCGCGTAACATGGAATCATAAAGTTATGAATTCAGTAAACGTTGAAGAAAATGGTATCTCGTCTACGTACTCACAGAGCAAGTGACGGACTCTCCAGGAAATGAGGCGACTCAAGCAATTTTAACGCTTTAGCTCAAATACTCCGTGCATAATCTCGTGTACCAGGGTCATGGCGTCGGAAAGGCTTTAGAAAGCACTGAAAGAGCCGCAACCATGAAAATACCCTAACTACTGCATGATTAGACACATATGTTTCACAAACACTTGAGGTGGCATTATGTAGGAAAATCTGCTGTATTGGAAAAGCTTTGAAACTTTTGTTTTGTTTCTGATTGGTCCAGTTGTTGACTGGCTGAGGTCTGAATTTACAAAGTGACTACATTTGTGTGGTTAAATTCTTTGAACGGCTGCATTGTTGACTGGTTGATTTCTTTATCAGAAGAGTTGTTGAATGTTTGACTTGCTTAGACACTGAGATTTTGAGTGTTGATTTCTAGAGCGACTGCAATACTGAGTTGCTGAGCTTTTAAGAGACTGAGCTGTTGAAAGGTTGAGCTGTTGAGTGATAGAGTTGTCGAGTGCTGAATTTTTGAGTGCCTGAGTTGTTGAGCTGTTTGCTTGTTAAGTGGCTGAGATTTAGAGTGAGAGAATTCTTGAGTGGTTGACATGGTGAGAGGCAGAGTTGTAGAGTGACTGAGACACTGAATGATACAGTTGTTCAGTTGTTGATTTTTTGAGCGACTCTTAACTTCCCTAGAGTTTTTGATGTTGATTATGTAAGATGCTAATTGACTGAGTTACTGAGTTGCTGGGTTGTTGAGTGGCCAAGCTGTTGCGTTGTTGAACGGCTGGTTGTTGACTGGTTGAGGAAACGAGCAGCTGATTTGTTGAATTGCTGAATTGTTGAGTAATTAAGACGTTGAGTACTTTCGTGGTTGCATTAGTAAATGGCTGAGATACCAAGTTTTCTTGGTGAGTGTTTCAATCTTTTATTAGTTATGTTGAGTGGCTTAGTTGTTGCAAGGTTAAGTTGTTGAGTGGCTGATGATGTTGAGTGGCTGATGATGTTGAGTGGCTGAGTTGATGAGTGATTGATTTTTGCGCTGCTAAATTACTGAGTAAATGATTTGTTTAAAGATATTGTTTAAAATATCCTCGGCCTTTCACAGTCTGTCTTTTTTGAATGACCAAGTTAATAAGTAGCCAGAATGTTCGGTGGCTAGGTGGTTGAGTTCTGTACTGTACAGTTAGAGAGTTCTACACGTGCGTCTTAATCAGTTTAAGTTCATTAGATTCTTATACAAATGTTAAACTTTTTGCCTTTCTGTTGCTCTTCACAGTTTCAATCACCTTTCTCTTGCTGATGAAAAACCTCTTTGTTTTCCTTAGCATGTCCTTTCATTGATCTTACTTTGCTAATCGGAAGACCTGTTCACTGTCATTATGGTTAAGTTTATAAAGAAGCTTCGAAATTGTGCTAATGTACTTATTCTTTCTTTACTTTTACAGCTTTTGCTGTCCATGGCTATCAATCTCCCATGGTTTATCAATTTCCTTATTTCATATTCAATCTTTGATGCCCATTGTTAGACATTTATTTGACCATTACTTATCTCTGGACTCGAGGATAGCTTACTCACTGACCACACCAGCCTTCATGCACATCCTCAACAAGTCACTCATTTGGTAATCTAGTGACGGGCGGGGTTTTTTGTCAACACGCAAATCTGTTCTTTACATGTAACTGTAATTCATCCCTTTAAGGATGATAGTCTGAACCTTGGTTTATTTCATTATGTCCCATCTTCATCACTTTTCATTTTGTGTTTGAATGTCATCATCCTCGCATATAATCAGATCCTGAGCCTGTCTGTTCTTGTTCGTTTTGGTATTATCCAATATCAAGTTCTTTTTTTTCATAAGTAATAGCATCACCTACTAATACAATTAGGCAAGATTTATCTCCTTGTGGCAGTCATTTACGTACACTGGGAATAACAGCGGTCCCATGGATACTACAGGTTACTGCAACCCAACTTGGAAAGGCACTTGTGATCGACAGAAGGAGGCCCCTTATTTAATCATGTCTGAAAATCATTTATCGAATATTTTCTGGTAGTCTAAGATCAGTCAGATCACCCACCCACCTCTATTTGTCTCTACCAGTGCTCAAAGTGTCATAGAAGTCCAGAAGATCTATTAAGCATATTTTCCCTCTGAGCCCAGGCTACATTTCACACTTCAAGTAACCTGTTCATAGTTTCTGCACACTCGTGGGGTGCAAAGGATAATTTTCCACTAGGGTCATGGGCATCATGAAATTCCTTCAACAACCAGTTTGTATGAAAAAATAAGGTAACTGCTATCCCTGTATGTGTATTATGTGTTAATTTGAATGTGAATTCGTTCATGAGTATCTGTATGTATATCAAGTGTAGAGTATGTAACACCGATTACATACTAATTAACAGCATTTAGCACCTTGACCCCCTCAGGCAGGATTAACTATACCTGAGTCATTGCTTAACTTCCTCTGTTTAAGGGACCTGTTAACATTCCTGCCCCGGTAAGAAGACATGAATTATTGCAAGCGTAAAAACACCTCGGTGTTACATTTCAGATGTAATTAGGTTCAGTCACCAGCTCAGTAGTCTGTGTCCAGCTGGCAGGCAGGTGGCCAAGACTTGACGCCACACGCTCTGCCTCATACCCCTAGCTTTCATATGACTCCCGTGAGGTAAGACATGAAGCTCAGTTTCTGTAATCAATTATACGTATGTGAGGAGGAAAGATGTTCAACGGGTATCAATGAATTACGTACTAACTGATAGGCGTGCAAAAGAGAGACATTTGGATGTTGATCTGCTGAGAGAGGTGGGAGGCTCACACCCCCTGGCTTTCTTGTGGTTCCCGTGAGGTTAAGACGTGGAGCCCAGGCCCTGTTTTACATTCCTGCCTTTTTTTTTCAGGCCGGGCTCTAGCTCACATCCCTGGAATTCTTGTGGCTCCCAACAGGTTAAGATATGAAGCTCAAGGTCTGCCTCACACCTCAGGCTTTCTTGTCTTCCTGTAAAGAACTATAGTCATATTCCTGTGCCTGCCCATAACCCATCAAATTGCTGTTAACCAAATATCACTTACAACACTGTATTCTATCTCTCAGAGTAATATCTTTACTAGTGCTGCAGAGTGAGATATATGTGTGTGTATTTGTGAGTTCATTTTGTTTGTAGGAACGCACATGTGTAGTGTGTAAGAACATGTTTGTTTACATGTGTATGTATGTTTATGTGTTTTAATAAGTTTTTTGCGTGTTTGTATGCATATGCACATACGTCTTGTTTGTACGTAATCGTATTCGAATTGTTATATGTATGTGGGTAAATGAGTGTGCTGAGTACTTCTGTTTGTCTGTATGTAAATTTCCTTGACTTTATAGGTTTATGTATGTTCGTATATTTGTATGTAGCTTTTTGATTTTCTGAACATTTGGGTGTTTCTATTTGTACATATGTAAATATTTGCAAGTGTAAACATCTTCTTTTTATGTTTTTGTCTGTTTCTTTGTCTGTAGGTATCTGTTCGAGTGTGTATTTGTGTATGTTTTTATGTTCTTCGGAATTCCTGTTTGTGTTTGTTCTTGTCTGTGTGTGTTTCTTTACATGAAATGTGTGCCTGTTTGTGTGAATGTTAATCATCGTATTTCTTCATATTTCAATAGTAAGTCTCAACATACGTACATGTTTCGAGATGTGACACCCTAGCCTGTGTCCAGGGAACTTTCTTCTGTGTAGTGATGATAATTCCATCATACAGAAAACCTCAGGATCTTTTTCTCAGCCATGGTCATTAACAATGAACCAGAGTTAAACACCGTTCTCGGGTAAACATGCACCCATAGGATTTCACTTATGAGAAAATTTATTGTTTTTTGTCTCTTGCTACCTCTATGTATAGGTTTGAAGCTGTTTGGTAGACATACATGCAATAGATGGTCTTTCATCGACGGGATATCATCGTTAAGCAATTGATTAAAAAGTCTTACTCAGAGTTACAGATCTCATGCAGAGCTACAGGTCTTATTCATACCTAGGGTTACCATCCAGAGCCACAAGTTTCATTCAGAGGTACAAATCTCACATAGAATTGCTGGTCCAACCTGGAACTACACGGTAACATCAATCTTAATTCATCAAATCTTACTGTAACTTCCATTAAGAAAACTAAACATTCAATCATACTAGAAACATTTCAACATGTACAGATCAACTAATCTAATCTTAAGTTTCAGGTTGAAAATATAATTTTACACAGACTGAAGACGCAAAGTAGTAAACCCCGCTAGGAAATAAAAGACAGTTTCATACTTTCTATGATTAATGTTTCAATTACACGTTAAAGAAATATTTTGATTCTTCAAAATCATTACCAGCCTCATGTGAGGGACATGTGTCGTTCCATGGCTATGAAAAATACTATCTTACGTACTCCTTAAACATGAAACATTTTATAGCTTTCAAAGCTTCTGTCTCCGGACCAGAATAAACATCACCACACGCATCGCTCTTTCACAGGTACATTTGATATTCCTTCGTAATCGTCTACCAACCGCAGCACCTCACTCACCCTGCCGACCTAGTCCAATTTGTCAGAAAAACAATTCTTCCCCACAAAATTGTCAACACAACAAAAAAGAAGCAATATCTTCGTCGCAGCACGATAAGCGGCCCTTGTTGGCCACCGCACAAAGGACCTGGAATTTCATAGCTCATTTGGTAGTCAGGTGGTGGGTCAGCTGGTGGTCAGGGGCAAGTCCCTACACCTACGGGTCCGTTAATGGTCCTGGGATTGGTTCCTACACCGTCGGGTCAGTGTTCAGTGCACCGTCCGCTCAGTTGTTGTTAGTGACTGTGGCACTTGAAGATCAGCTTATTCTTGTACAGTTGTAAAGGTAAGGTAAGATGTAAACAGTAACCTGCGCACCAACAATTGTGATGACATATCAGTGATAGTGTCATCTAAAATACTGATATCATCCTGAGGACATCCTTTTATTCTGATATTTAAGGTGACCTGTGTCTTCATATATGCAACATTTATACCTGTATATCATCTCCAACGTCCATGTACCATGCTATATCCTCCTTAATCTCGGACGCACTCAAACAGTGGAAGTAAAGTTGAACCACATCCATTAAACCTTTTATTCTGTCTACCTCGCCCACCGTCGACCTTCGCACCCTTTGCATATTACATCCACTACTGTCTCACACCACTTACAACAACTGCCAGAAAGCTTTGAGCTGTTCATAAAGTGCCTGCACTAATTCTAGTTGAGGATGTTGATATGTTCTCGAAGTGCAGCACGTGGCGGAGTAATGTCCAGTGGTAGGAAATGCAGGTAGAGTTCATTAGCTTCTTCCTAAAATGATGGATGAGTTTCCCAGGATGACATTTATATTCAGGACAACACTGTCTTACATTATCTTTACACTGTACAAGAATTAGCTGATCTTCACAGTCACCGACAACAACTGATTGGACGGTGCACTGGACACTGACCCGACAGTGGAGGGACCTGCCCCGAGACTACCAGCTGACCTGACAGTGTAGGGACCTGCCCTGAGACTACCAGCTGACCCGACAGTGTAGGGACCTGCCCCGAGACCACCAGCTGACTCGACAGTGTAGAGACTTGCCCCGAGACTACCAGCTGACCCGACAGTGTAGGGACCTGCCCCAAGACCACCAGCTGATCTAATAGTGTAGGGACCTGCCCCGAGACTGTAGGGACCTGCCCCAAGACCACCATCTGATATATGGACCCGCCCCCTGACCACCAGATGACCCGAATGTGTAGGTAGTTTCACCATAACCACCAGATGACCCACCACCTGACTAACAAATGAGCTATGAAATTCCAGGTCCATAGTGCGGTGGCTAACAAGGGCCGCTTCTCGTGCTGCGACGAAGGTATTGCTTCCTTTTTGTTGTGTTCACAATCTTATGGAGTAAAATTGTTTTTCTGTCGGATCGGACTAGGTC
>JAUUDZ010063884.1:0-10203 GCA_032361705.1 Panulirus versicolor
TAATAATAATAATAATAATAATAATGATAATAATAATAATAATAATAATAATAATAATAATAATAATAATGATAACATACTACTACTACTACTAATACTAATAATAATAATAATGATAATAACAATAATGATAATAATAATGATAATAATGATAATGATGATAATAATGATAATAATGATAATATAAAGCAATAGATATGGCAATCATACTTATAACAATCATATCATCGTTATCAATATCATTGTTATCGATAACATATTTCGTTTTCCATGTTGTCGTTATTATCATCCATGGTTATCACTGTCATCACAATTATCAATCATTTATATGATATTTCCTAATATTTTTCATATGACTACTAATGTTGTACCTGATTTATGAGGTTCTGTATTCTCTTTATTGCTACCATTGTTGTGGTTTATGGTGACGTTGCTCACTGTGATTATCACCATGCATAATACGCTGCTCCTACTGGTGTTCTCAGGATGGGCAGGTACAAATTCCTGATGGGGAAGGAACCACACACAGAAGAACACGGCCCTTGGCTCTTTGATCTGGACGGTGAGTTGCCTCCTACGGCCTTACTATTTACTTGGTGTATGTGTGTGTGTGCGTGTGTGGTGTGATGGGGGGTGGGGGTGGGGGCCATTGTCCAAAGTTCTTTAGACTTTATGCTGCAAAGTTTCGATTAATTTTCTTTTTCTATTAGCCGTTCCATTGCGGCTGTTTTCGATGGAGCCGAAATATTTCATTCAACCTACTAAAATTGGTGTTCCTCTGGGTTCTGTTCTATCGCCTACCTTCGTTCGTCTCTCCAGAAATGGTCTTTCTTCAGCCTCGAACGCTATTCACCCTTACAGTGAAGACTCTGCTCCACACACTACCTAACCCCGAAACTCTTCATTTTCCTGCTGGTCATATTGCGTCTCATAATTGGGACCTGTGTAACACTGCAAAATAACGGAACCGTAAACTGGTTAAATTAGAGAGTCGGGAAACATGACTTCAGTCTCTGTATCTTTCTAAATCTAAGACTTTCCCGGCTACTCCAAATATTTCGGTTCATCCCTGAAGTAACCTAAACATGGTCATAGCCATAACTTTCACATTATCAGTCATCGCAAAAATAGTTTCCTAAGACCTGAGGGCATTTTGTAGGCACTGCAAATGTATTCCTTGTGAACAGCTATGCTGAAGTGGTCTGCATGTATGGGAACGTTGAGTGAAGAGAGGTTGCCAGAGGAGATACGTGTCAGTAGTGGAAACAACAGGAAGGGGATAAGGAGGAGTAGGTTGAATGAAAGACACTTTGAATACCTGGGACCTGATCATGAAAAGAAGGTTGTAAAGCGTGCATGAGACAGAGCGAATTAGAGCGATGTGGTATTCAGGATCCGTCATGCTGCCATTAGGCTGAATCAGGGCATTCGAAGCGGTCATGGGAAACCAGAGGAGGGTCTGTGAGGCTTGGTTGTGGATAGGAGGCTCTAATTTCCATGCACACTTCCATGAAGGCTGGAGATAAATAGCGAACAAGTATATATATATATATATATATATATACACGAACAAGGTGCATATGAACGCGCACCTTCATAGAACATACAAACCTCCAACAGATGGATCGAACCCGGGACCCCTGTGCAACAGGAGGGAGCGCTACCGCTATGTTATGATCGCCCCTAATAGGGAAATGACTATTCGAATACCCTTCATCTCACGTTGGTGAGCAACGGGGTCTACACCGGTCTTTTCCCATCAGGCTTACACAGCCAGAAGATACCATTTTACCAAACCTACCTGTACAACGCAAAGGTATATAAATACGAACAAAGTATATATGAACCTTCAGTCAGAATCGAACCTGGACATTCGGTAAAATGCTATCTGCTGGCTGGGTGAGCCTGATGGGAAAAGTCCGGTGTAGACGCTGTTGCTCACCAACGTGAGACAAAGGATTTTGAGTATATAGTTTTCGAAGTCATTTTCCTATTAGGGGCGATCGTAGCCTAGCGGTACCGCTCCCGCCTGTTGCATATGGGTCTTGGGTTCGATCCTGGCTGTTGGAGGTTTATACGTTCCATGAAAGTAAGCGTTCATGTGCACTTTTTCATATATATATATATATATATATATACTTTATTTATATCTATCATAATTTATCGCTGTCTCCGCTCTAGCGAGGTAGTGCAAGGAAACAGACGAAAGAATGGCCCATTCACACCCACATACATATGAATATATATATATATATATATATATATACAAGTCCACACACGCATATATTCATACCTATGCATTTCAACGTATACATATATATTTATACACAGACATACAGTATATATATAAAGACATATACATAATTCACACTTGCTTCCTTTATTAATTTCCGTCGCCACCCAGCCAAACATGGAATGACAACCCCCTTCCACCCATGCACGCAAGGTACCGCTAGGAAAAGACAACAAAGGCCACATTTGTTTACACTCAGTCTCTAGCTGTCATATATGATGCACCGAAAACACAACTCCCTTTCCACATCCAGGCCCAACAAAACATTCCATGGTTTTCCCCAGACGCTTCATATGCCCTGGTTCAATCCATTGATAGCACCTCGACCCCAGTATACCACATCGTTCCAATTCACCATATTCTTTGCACGCCTCTCACCCTCCTGCATGTTCGGGCTCCGATCTCTCAAAATCTTTTTCACTCCTTTCTTCCACGTACAGTTTGGTCCCCAACTTCTCCTCGTTCCCTCAACCTCTGACACATATATCCTCTTTGTCAATCTTTCCTCACTCATTCTCTCCATGTGACCAAACCATTTCAATATAAACTTTTTACTACAATGTGTCCGAGAATCGAACACAGGTCGCCGAGTACAGTCGGCTGGGTCCCTACGCCAACACACAGTTGGCCAAGTAAGGCAGGATAGGCCGTTCACGCTCGATTCCCGTGGCTCGATTTGCAGCTGATTCGGGACTCTTCGTCCGGCCTTGAACCTAGCTCGGATCTTGTTTTCCACAGCTTATGTCTTCACTACACCTTAATCTGAATTACTCCATTACGTTCACTACACTCGTGTTCTCACGCATTTTCTCTCCTAAGCTACGGTAACACCAAGGCCGGACGAAGGTATGATCCTTTGCTTACTTTATCTTTGCGTGGCTCAAGCTTCTATTAAGTGTTGTAGCGGAGCTTCGAGGCTGCTGGAGCAAGTCTTGGCTGGGCAGTCCCTGGGTTATTATGGCCCCCGGGAAGCCTATCGTGAGAGGGGTGGCTCCTGGTGTCATCAAAGAGGGATGAATATAGTTGTACATTCATTCTTTTTATCTCCTTTAGAGAGTTATTTCCTTTGTCTCGTAACCAGACCTTGCAAGTGGTGAGTACATTCACTCTTACTATCTCTCCGGTAAGTTTGCCACTTTTCTCTTCTCTGGGAATCTCTCTCTCTCTCTCTCTCTCTCTCTCTCTCTCTCTCTGGTGACTTCATAACCCCCACCAATCTGTAATGATGGGTCACACCAAGCTCTGTCTGCCTTATTACTGTCGTCAGTCCTCCTTCTTCCACGGCCCGCAACATGATCCTTCGGTGTAACATTCTGAGAAACATTTTCCATGACACTTGCCTTTGTTGTTGGCCAGAGCGCAGGGGTCTGGCTAACAGGTCGATATTCAAGTATGTCAACAAAGCACCAGCAACGTGACCAACACAATACACCTAAACCAAACACAGAACAGCCTTACAGCCACGCTGCTTAGCCTTTGTTCTCGACCGGTGGAGGAAATAACATAATAACTAAAGAAGAACATGAACTATGAAGGAAGGAAGGAACGTATCAACAAAAATTTGTCATACGTTTCTACGAAAATGTTTCGTTTGTATTTAATGTGACTGGGATCAAACTTAGTGTGAGTGTAGGAAAGCAAATGATACCAATTATCAGCAAGTCAATGGGGAAAAAAATAGTGACAATATACATGACTAGATATAACCCAGATCACATGCAGTTTGTGAAGATAGTGGATCATCCTTCAAAACAGTTGTTAGATGATGTGAATCACAGTATTCAAACCTTTTGATTATGAATGATTGATGATGAGGCAGTCATTAAACTGACCGATGTCATCCGGTTGACAGATCGCAGTCCCTTATTTTCTAGTCCGTATACAGAGGAGGACAGAGGGAATCAGACGAGGTTCATTTTGCCAGGGTGTTCCTCAAATGAGGACAGGTTCAGTATCCAGGGAGGTGGACCAACGTGGCCATAAGGTCAAGTCCCCGGACCTCGTGTCGCACAGCTTCGACGCCGGATCGAACACAATTAGCATCAGGTCGAATGGTCAATCCCATCCGTTCATGTACTACAAGTGTTGGATTCTGCAGTCAATACCATTCCGTTCCGACGTGTTGTGGGCGATAGCGTTAGGTTCTTTGATCTGTACCACCCCTATGTGATGGTGTTGGGTCTCACGGTAATCACCAACCCGGCTCACCATGTAGCGTACAACACCATCACTTCCTATGGTTTATATACCCTACTGCACTAACATGTGATGTACAACATCACTGGGAGTCTATAGCGTACACTTTACTATTATGACATGTGGTGTACAACGTTACACTGTGGAGGATCAGATCGTGAAATTACTGGCAGCACCGCCTCGCTACGACGTCTGTAAAACTGATTCATAGTCTTCCTGCTCTGTGCCGCTACGACCCAACACACGTATATACGAGGTTCGCTGGGCCACCTTCATTGCTACATGTTGCCCCGATGTTTGTGAGCGCATTCGTCTGGGTCCGTGGTATGTACCCGACTGCCCCAGTACTTGTGAATAGATCCGTCGCCCCGTCGGGGCCATCGGTCTGTGACGCCCCGCCCAGACATTCGTCAAATACCAGTCCGAGCAGCCCGAGGGACGAGCGTACAACCCTACCAAGCTCCCAGGCTTGAAGACATAAATCCACGTCTCCCACTTGTTTATCCCAACTTTATATACTAAGAGGAGAATAAATGGCTTCTCATTAGGATTACCTATGGCTGGTCACACGACAGTAAATCAGTAGTAAGCAAACACCAGGAGAAGAGAGAGAGACAGTCTGCCATGAAAGGCAAGGATAATCTCAGCAGTCGAGGGTCGTTCTGGTGACTAGTTCATGCAGGATGATAGAGTGTTGCAGGACGGGATGGAGTCGGTTCATAGACGTAATAGATGTATCCAAAACCGGACTGAGAACTGCAGCTTATCAGAGTCATGTTTCTTATATCTCTGCCGCTGGGTACCATGAGCTTCTCAGATGATATAACCAACAAGAGTTGACCATCGACCTCTGGCTGTTGGCTAACCGAGCTACTGATGAAGACAATATAACAAAGACAATAATCTCAAGACACAGGGATTTACAGAACGGCATTCGAACCTAGAGATACTTTAGCCTTTATTTACATTCCAAGAAGAAGAAGAAGAAGAAGAAGAAGAAGAAGAAGAAGAAGAAGAAGAAGAAGAAGAAGAAGAAGACCACTATCAGCTCCGAGACCTGTCTCTTTTTCTGTCCATTTCTGCAACATTCGTGGTCTTAATTCCAACCTTCCTTATGCTGAACGTCACCAGTCTACCTCCTCCTCAAATCTTTTTCTTCTTTCCGGCACCCAGCTTCCAAAGCTGCTTCTGCGCTATCAGATCTCCATCTATGATAGTATCGATCATCGTTGCAGCTCCAAGAGTGGCTCCCGGCCGTCACGATCACTCACGCAACACAGGACCTCATTTTTACTTCTGAGCTTTCTCACTGTTGATACACCATACCTGCCTCCTTAGGGTTCTCTGATCTCAATCCGATTTCTGGTAAGTCTAATACACACGTTCCTCCTCCATACTCCCTCCCGGAAACGCCAACTTTTGCACCTCGGGAGACGTCAAAGGTTTTTCTTGAGCAACTTCTCTATTGTATGTCCCCAAGATGGGTACTGCTCCTATGATCGGGATGCCTCGTATGGTGCTGACCCCATCGTCGAGGCTGGGATGGAGTCCTATATCTCATCATCTAAATCTTTTTCCCCTTGATCTTGGTTTAATCATTCCTGCTCTGATGCCTGTCGCAACAGGGATTTTGTGTGCCGGACCACGAAACTCGTCCTTTCTCCTAATACTCACCCTGCTTTCATTTTTGCTCGAAATCACTGCAAAGCTTTCCTTCCAAGAGCCAAGCGCACTTTCATGGAATGATAAAGTGAATTGACATCTTTTTCTACTGACGAACTTTTTTGTTCCTCAATCAAAAGCATCTCCATCAGCTTCTGTAATTCAGCTTCTCTTCCTCTCCTTCGATTGATCAATCTCTTGTTGGCACTCCATCTGATGAAGCCATTCTTTTTGGTACCTTATTTTCCTCTTATTCAACGTTAGATGATTCAGCAGCTAAAACTACGTCTCCATCTCCTACTAAACCTGTGACATCTACCATCTATGTTCTCCACACGTAGATAAGGTGTATGGCTCAGTTAGTATGCCTCCTCGAGTTGCAAAGGAATATGCCTCTGAGTTAGCACTAGGTCTTGCTCGCCTGCTTCTTCTCTGTCTATAAACCTACAATTTTCCTCCCACTTAGAATCACTCCTTGGTGCAGCCCATCCCCAAGAAAGAGGACCACTCTAACCCTTCCCACTGTCGCCCCAGTGATCTCACTTCTGTTATCTCCTGTCTTTGAAACTCTCTTAAACTCACACCTTCTCAATCACTGACATTCCCATTCTCTTCTCTAAGATCACAGATATGGATCTCACAGCGTTAGGTCTACTGATGGTCTTGTATCCTCTGCGACGCACCTCTGATCCTCCTGCCTCAGAGATGGTAGTGAAGCCTCTGTCATTGCCCTGGATATCCCCAAAACATTTGAAAGGGCGTGTGGCATGAGTATTGACTCTTTAAACTCTCTTCTTCTTGGCTCACTGCTTCTCTCTGCTCTTTAATGCATTGTGTCCTTTCCGGCCGTTCCATCGCGGTAGTCGTGGATGGGACTCCTCCTCCTCCCTTCTATTCTATTAGTAGTGGTGTTCCTCAGGGTTCTGTCCTATCACCAACTCTCTTTTTTCTCTCAGTAAATGATCTTTTCTCCTCTACATCTAACCCTATTTACTTTACTTGAGCTGATGGTTCCTTGCTGCATAGTTCAACTCACTTTTCCTCCACTCCTTCCTTTTTTAATACTCGTTTTCTTTCTCGTACTGATCATATTCCCTCTCTCAGTTCGGACCCGTGCAGCATTTCGAAGTGGGGAGGCAGTAACCTTGTAATATTTGATACATCTAGAATGTGATTTCTACCTAGATCTCTTTCTGATATTCATTTGTTTCCCTCTATTTTATTCCAGAATGCAACTCAACCTAGTGAGGACATAAATATGTTAGGCATAACCATATCCACCACACTATCCTGGATACCCTACATAATAAACATCACAAATTCTGCTTCTGAAAAGTTTGGAGAGTCGTATAGGTGCCGTGATCATTGTCCTTATGAGCAGCTGTTTCATATCTAAAGGGGTTTTGTCCACGCAAGTATGGAATACTGCCCACACATCTGGCACTCCCTTCCTTCTCTTGTCTTACCGTCTTCACATAACCTTCCTTCCTTTACCAGTCAGGTCTACAAACGCCCATAAGACTCCTGACTGTCAACTTCTTTTTCTTTTACTCTTTTGTTTCACCAGAGATGACCTTGACTGGGGCAAGTTTGGCCCATGTCATATTGGTGACTATGATGATGATGATGATGACGATAAGTATAATAGTGGCAATGATAAATGATAATAATTATGATAATGATAATAATTATGATGATTATAATAATAACAATAATGATAATGATAATGATAATGATAATAATAATGATAATGATAACAATAATGATAATAATAATAATGATAATGATAATGACAATAATAATAATAATGATGATGATAATAATAATAATGATAATAATAATAATAATAATAATGATAATAATAATAATGATAATAATAATAATAATAATAATAATAATAATAATAATAATAATAATAATAATAATAATAATAATAATAATAATAATAAAAATAATGATGATAATGATAATAATAATAATGATAATAATAATGATAATAATAATAATAATAATAGAAATGATAATAACAATAATGATGGTGATACTAATAATAATAATAATGACAATAATAATAATGATGATAATAATAATAATGATAATAATAAAAATGATAATGATAATAATAATAATGGTAATAATGATAGTAATGATAATAGTTATGATAATAACAATAAGGATAATAGTGATAATATTAATGTAGTACTAGGAGGCAACAACTGCTGCACATATGTGGATTAAATATTACTCATTATGATGAATGGTTTTAATGTGATTCCCAGGAAGACAATTACTTAGGAGGAGTTAAAGCAATGGGTGGTTGATTATGGGGCGTCGGAGGGAGAGTACGGAGCAGTGGAGGGAAAGCTGGCAGAAGAAGAGAACGTGAATTACAATGTGAAGTCTTAGAAATCTCTGGCAATGGTTACAATACCATGAGTGTCCATGTGGTGAGGTTCCTCCTCAAAGTGCAGAATGGAGACAATTGCAAGATCCTTCCTTACATCGGTTACGGGGGTTCGTCTTTACTCCAAGAGCTTTGGTCTAAGACCACAACCCACTACTGATCACTCAAGCTACTTATGGTCAAAGCTTGCAGTTTCACTAAACCACTAACGCCCGGTTTTATGTGGGGGAGGAGGCGTTCACCACTTGATGGAGGGAAATGATTCTGATATTTGCAAGATGTAAATCTAGCAGCCCTAGGCCATAGTGTGGGAACACTATATTTCAACGGTGTCATTTTCCAGAGTCCTCTTTATTTATCAGTCTCCCATGACGCTATTTTGAGCAATGCCCGCGATTTCCCTCATCTTTATTTGGATAACAAAATCTTGGTAACCTTAAACGTATCTCACAAGTCTGGATAACTGACTGAATCAGAAAGGACTTTGATCATTATTTGCACAATTGTAAACTGTCCAGTTTTGCTTGGCTCAAAAGGTGCACATAGCACTCAACAGTACTCTAGTCAGAGATGAGTAGTGGTTGAAAAGGTATTGCCACTGATTTTGTCTTTCTCGTTTTGAACGTTCGCAAGATCCAGCCTATCTCTTTATTCTCTTCTCACAAAAGAGATGACTTCTTTATTGTGCTCCTTGAAGATAAAGTCATCTGCCACAATCATTTACGGGTCTTTGTGATTTTCCTTCACTAGATAAGTGAAACCTGACTTTGTCTTGTATTCAGTGTTAGTTTTGATGTCATTTCTCCATTAGGGAAGAGAAGAAATTCTTTTTTAATCCATTGCACATCACATTACCCGATGACTCGATTGACACCTGTTCTTGGTTCTTCGACGTCTTCTATGAATGAGATTTTGATGATTATTATTTCATCATCACCAGACACGTATATCCAGTTGGTGATAGCATCTATGTCAAAATGCTAAAAGAAAGAAAATGGTGCCATTACGCTACCATAAGGAGCAAAGCTTTTTATTGTGGACACAAGATTTCATTTCGTTGCCAAAAACATACCGAAATCTGTTGTAAAATCTGTTGTAAAAAACTAGTAACTCATAAAGGATATTCCAAAACACATAATTATAATCTGATGGAAAAGAGACCGAGAGCTACCATCCACAACTATGTCGTGTGCACAGACACGAAGACATTGAAGGTTATGTACAGCAAGAATACGTCTGACTCTGTGATCATGAGCCACACAACACGGTCGACCACACACAACGTGAGATATGAAGGGTCTCTGACGTCCTGAGTCTTTCCTCAACTGTCGTCATGGCGTGAGGATCCTCTGCTCAAAACATCACGCGAGACCATCGTCAATCTGTGCCACATGTGTCTGTTTTTCCCCCCGGACCAGTTTCCCTGGTAACCAGGTATCAATTTATAGCTGGAGAAATTGAAGTACAAATCCGTTTGAGATTAGCGTGGGATGTGGGCTAGAAGCTGAAGCCCCGAAATGAGTAGTCAAGGGTTCGAATCATTCACCACTACTCTACTCACATGTCGTGTGTGTGTATATATATATATATATATATATATATATATATATATATCATCCCTGGGGATAAGGGAGAAAGAACGCTTCCC
>JAUUDZ010063895.1:0-10202 GCA_032361705.1 Panulirus versicolor
AGAGAGAGAGAGAGAGAGAGAGAGAGAGAGAGAGAGAGAGAGAGAGAATTTGAATTTCCCACGGTAAATAAGGGTCAATCTTGCATATGAATATTTTCTTATATCATACTGCATATTATCCAGCCTTCATCCCCCTTCCTTGAATGTCCCTCTGGAACGACATCCTCCTTTTTCCCCCCTTGAAGTTTCCTTCGTCGCAGCCCCACAACAGATGGGGATTTCTGGCAAGTCAAACAAAACGTAAACAGATTATGAAGATAAAGTATACCTCACGCCAACAAACGAAGGACCAAACGAGCGCCATAAAAGATCACTGAAATCAACGAGAGACTGAAAGCAAACAAACTTTCAATCGACGACAAACAATGCATAAAACATACTCGAAATGAGAATAGGAACATATGGAACAGAAATAAATTGTAACTAAAATAGAACTCTCACCCACCAGGCCACTATGGCTGCCAAAAAAGGAGACACATCATATGAAGTAAGTAATATGAAGATCTACCAATGTTTGCTGAAGACCCACTTTATGTGCGGTGCACCCTTCACCCGGCATCTCATCCCACCCCTGGGATTCACCTGGCTCATATGTCCCTTTTGTTCGGAGAAAGATAATTAAAGGAACACACCAACTACCAGAGGAAGAACTTAGAACATGAATAGATAAGTTAATTAATGAATTGCTAAAAAAAAGCAGGTTCTAGAGCAATGGTGAGGGGAAAAATATATAAAGACAAAAATCCATAAAACTGAAACAAGTGATGAAACGGAAATGAATAATGATATTTGAATAAGATAATAAGAATGCAAATCCATGTTAACATTTCTCGAAAATCGGTTTTGTTTTTCTCTATTTCGTTAGAGTTATCGTGTTTGAGAAGTAAGGCAAGAGGAACCCTTTGTGATCACAATATGCTGGCCCATCAAAAATATCTTTCAAAGTTATTAAAGGCGACCACTATGAGACTATTATATACTGACGTGTTGAAAGTAACTGCGCATTTAGACGGCATTTTACTATTTATAGTCTTGTTGAAACCTCAAGTGGGTACTGCCTTATGATTACTACTTACTAGCCTGTTGATATTGCCAGTGACATGCCAAACAGGCACTACCAAATATCCGGTTGAAATAATCATTATAATGCCTAGACACCGTGTACTGTACTTTAGGATAACTAATGACTGTCCTTAGAAGAAAAGCGTTGTACTTTTAGATCACTTTCTACTGCCATATTGAAATAATCCACTTTTAGATCACTTTCTACTGCCATATTGAAATAATCCATCAAGTTACCCCATGATAACTTATGACTGGCCTGTTGAAATCACAATGAATTATATAAGATCACTATTTACTAATTTATTGAAATTATCTGCGAAATGTCTTGTCTAAGTCGTTTATCATTACTGCTTACTAGCCTAGTCAGTCTCGAGGTATCTTGGAGAATACTGTGTTCCTCGAGATCTTCAGGCGATATTCAATACAGTGACTTTCAGTTTCCCGTCGCCATAAGAGCGCCACTAGGTTTTCGTACCGTCCTATTCTTGCGTCTCTTAAAAGCGATTAAATTAACATATCGTTTAAAAATGGGAACCCTGTTAGTTATCTATGTAAATAAGAAAGTATACGCACATTCAACGTTTCATATTATTCACAGTTTATTGGTTATTGTTTACTGCTTTCAAAATAAACGATCACGAAGCGAGTAAATGTAAAACTGCCTTTTGATCAAGAAAGAAAATGAATGATCGCTGAAAATTGTAGAGTTAGAAGCATGCTGGAAAGACTATCTTAAAACCTTTGAGCGAGAATATTTTGCAGCGAAAAATACATCAATTTATCAAAAAAACATTTGAAGAATTCATGTTAGATATTTTAATTTCATATCACTTGACTTGCTCATTTTTGAGAAGTGAAATGAGAAGAACCCTACGAGACTATCTCTTCCAGGCCCATTCATATCACAGAAGCGAGTAGGGGTAGGGTGGGAGGCAAGCAAGATTACTATTTACTGCCAGGTTGAAGTCACCAACAAATTGCAGCAAGGTCGGTATTTACGGTTCTGTTGAAACTTCCAGCATTATGTTCTCAGATGACGACTTGCTCTCAAGCTGAAGTCGTCAGTGTAATGCTAGAAGATTTCTATTTGATAACTAGTTGAAACCAGCAATAATAATCATCAAAGATTATCATTTGCTGGCCCGTTGAAGTCATCAGCGAAATTGGTTGTTGAGATCAGCAGATGACTGCTTGCTAGACTGTTGAGATGTCCCACATTACGAGAGATCTTGGACATTGTGCAAATATCATTTACTGTTTTGATAAAACCTGAATGATATTTGGATATTTCATAAACTTAAGTTTCGGTATAATGTGTAACATTTTTTGTGTGCATAAAATCGTTTAGAAAAGGACAACCCATTTGCAACCTACATAGGTGATAGAGGGGTTTATGTGGCTAAATCTATTCTCATATTGCTGTTCTTTATTCTTTTCATTATATATGATTACCAAATAAGGAACGAGCAGCATATATACAAATGGAGAGAACAAATGGCGACAAACTCGCAAGGTTAGGCAAATGAATCGAAAAACTCCTCTATTTCTTGAATACGATGAAAGTACTAAGAAAAATACTTATATGAATTTTAACGTTTCATAATCTATTTTTCCTACCCTATTACAACAGACATGATCACCATGTGAAAAGTAAGATGAAAGGAACCTTGATAAAATATTACCTCTTCATCTACTATCATAGCCAGCAAAGCGAGTCGAGACAATTACTCTGAGACTACTGTTGTCTGACGAACTGAAATCCGTTGCATAATGATGCAAAATTACCATTTACACAATTGTTGAAATCACCTGCGTAATGCTCTGTGATTACTACTTACTGGCACGTTGAAATTGCAAGTATTATGCTCTGTGATTGCTACTTACTGGCCTGTTGAAATCACCAATGTAATGCTGTAAGATTACTATCTGAAAATTGGTTTATAGCACCAGAATAATTTTAAGGATTGTTATTTACTAACCCGTTGAAATCATCAGCTTAATGTTATAAGATTACTACTTACTGGACTGTTGAAGTCTCCCGGTAACGGGATGGCTCCGACATTATGGAAAGACTGTGTACTCTCTTCATGAAATTTCTTGATAGTATTCAATATATTGAGTTTCGGTCTATCGTCTGCATATGACGGCCGCTATCAATTCATATTACCATATTCCCGTATCTCTTTGAAACAGATGTGAATATTTTCAAGTACGGGGAACCTAATATTTATATAAAAAAGGAAAGAAGTATATATGAATATACATGCATTATATAGTTTCGGTTTGCCTTATTTTTTTCCTAGTAGACTGTTGCCAGGTGGTTTATGATATAACATTTGAATTCAAAAATGTTAAGAGTATATGTCACACTAGTCTTTCAAATTTACTCATGATATGCATATAAGTTACCTTGCGTGTTGATGTGGGCAGCTACACAAACTAATTTTCTTTGGTTTTCCGAATACCTCAGAAGATGAATGATGCTCAGTTTATTTACAAGCAAGCTTCAGCTAAACTACCTTGGCGTGAAGGAGTCACAGCTTGTGGACTTTGAGAGGTAAGAGATATGTGCCAATATTTTGATATCAGGATAAGAACATATACATTCTTGTTTACAGTTCCCTTACAACTGTTGTTAGTGACGCGATCTTCTTCCAGGTGCCTATCGTCTACTTCGAAGTCCCACAAACGTGATCGAAACTTTGAGGATAATCAAAAAGCTTCCAAAAGCTACTGAAATTGTCGAGCCAGAAGTTGAAAGACTTCCGTAAGACGGACAATTGACTGTGCTTCAGAATGAAGCAACTCCATTCGCTGGTTGCTGTCGGCACCCTGGTATAAGCGAGAGTCTACTGTAACTTCACCAGGACAGTAAGTACTAATCTATGAACAACGCAGTTCATCTGCCTCTCTTATGTATAAACGTTGCAGTTACATACATCAGCTCATCGTTCAGGCCATCACACGCAACCTCAGTATTACCAACACTCTTTTCAACATTTCACAAGATTCCTCACACCTTAGATACAACTTGTGGTGCTCACTACACTAAGACACCAGGACAATATACCCGCACTTCTGATCTGCAGTCCCGCGCCCGGTGGACGCTGTTGGGGGACCGCAGGAGAAGGGGATCCTGGGCCCAAGATGGTCTCTCTCTCTCTCTCTCTCTCTCTCTCTCTCTCTCTCTCTCTCTCTCTCTCTCTCTCTCTCTCTCTCTCTCTCTCAGGTCGTTTACACTTCACCCGTCTGCCTGACGAGTTAAGCCCACCGATGTTTCGGGACTCCTGTCTAACTCCATGACGCCCACACACATGCCTTTAGGCGCTCGGGAACCCCACTGTAACAGACCTTTATGGCAGTCGGTGCCCAGCTCACCCTCTCCTACCGCCTCGGGGCTCACAGAGACGAGATTAACGTAGCATTATGCTGTGTTTTCACCTCATCTACATGGAGGCTCTTCACACACACACACACACACACACACACACACACACATACACACACACACACACACACACACACGCACCTCCTCTCTGTTGACCTAGCGAGCACATCTTTATGTGGTTAGTTTATAGTATGTTTCATAGCAGTGGTGTCTATCAGAAGATGATGAATAATAGATAAAGAATGGTACAAGCGTACATATATCAAACAAATTGATACCTTCACAAATAAGAACAAATATTATAGAATGAACAATGGCCACGGAGTCGGTCACTCTTCCAGGGAAGATGAATTCTTGTTTTCCTTAAAAGCCTTGGCAACAATTTAACTTCATCTGTTGCTTTATGTTTGTGAATGATGAATACGGTCTCTGGTTAGTTAACCTGTACAGGTTAAATCCTCTTTTTAACTCTTAGTCCGCTCAGTTCACAGTGGGAGGGGAATATTTTTCGCTTCTGGGCAGCAAAGTTCTGGGTTTGGAGTTTGATAGGAGATAGCAGCTATAGAAATAGACTTCATTGGATAATAAGCCTCAGCAATTATACTGTATAGAAATATAGAGTTAAATAGATTCATTAATAACTATGTAAATACACAGATGGATCAGTGAATTGGTAAATGAATAGATGAATAGATATATGAATAAAGAGACGGTGCTGTGATATATAGATCAGGTTTTTTGTGATAAAACTATGGTGCTTCTCTATAAACCAGTTTAGCTGTGTTGTGCGGCTATGGTGGTGTGTAATACATCAATATTGCTGTGTTTTAGAGAAATATGAATCTGAGGCATGTACTGCTGTGTTAGATGCTACCATACTCAGGTTTCAATGCTATGTTACTGAGCTGTAGAGTTCAGCTCTAGATGGAAGGTTCTATGATGGAGAGCTATTGCTTTATGTACAGAACTTTGGTCCAGTACTATTGAGATATAGAGCTTTTGTGTTGTGCTGTAGACCTGTGGCTTTGGTGCTGTGTTGTAGTAGTTGTGCTATGCTGTAGAGTTAAGAGAGTTACGTTGTTGCACAGAAGAACTCAGTTATGGCGCCATGATATAGAGCTATCGAGCCTTGGTATCAAAATGAAACATGTGTAATTCTGATATAAAGCTTTGTTGCTGTGTTATAGAGGTAACCATGGCTCTCTACTGTAAAGCTATGGTGCTGTGTTATAGAGGTACCTGTGGTGCTCTACTATAAAACTAAGGTGCTGTGTTATAGAGGTCCCTATGGCACTCTACTACAAAGCTATGTTGCTGTGCTATTACAAAGGTGTCCACACTTGACAAGCGGATGTTACGACGTCATGCTCTGTGCCACGATGTGTGTGTGTGTGTGTGTGTGTGTGTGTGTGAGGTAGTGGCTGCTGACTTACTGAATACCATGACATCATGGCTCCTGCCACTGAACAGAAGGCTTTGCAGTGATGGAGTGTCGTGATTTAAAAGCTATGCTTAGTTTTCAATCATAGATCCCGATGCTCCTGGCCACTGCAGACCTAATCGCCCCCATTTATCTTAAGTCATCTTCATGATACAGACCCACCATTCAGAAACTCAAGCACACACACACACACACACACACACACACACCACTCCTCAACACACCCATCATTTCCACGAATTCTGCATCTCATAATGTCCTACACCTCAGTAACTCCCCTGTCCATCTGCATTTACTAAATTACCTTGTAACTTAAGACACCAACCCTTCAAGCACACAGTCCTCGCCCTGTAACTCACCCTACCCCTCAACGCATCTTTCATCACCACAATATGTACTCCCCAACGCACCCTAACCCTCAAGGTATACCCTATCCCACACTCTCAAACACACTCTACGTCTCAACATACCTTTTCATCCCCACACGCTCTGCACCCTAAAGCACCCTGCGCCTTATCACAATTCCTCCCCAGATACTCTCCCATGCAAACACTCCCCCTCCCCCAACACACCTCTCTCCTCTCCCATGAAATGAGGATGACGAAAATTCATAATGGGTGGAAGGTGGGGGCCGACTGGTGCAGGCGTGGGTGTTTATAGGTTGGGACTCGTGTGGTTTAATGGTTTAGGCGGGGAGGGGTGTGTTAGTGGTAGAAGCGGTGGTGGTGGAGGCTCCTGGGTGGTATAGAAGGTGGGGAGAATGTGGCAGTGTGGTAGTGTCAGGGTTGGGTAGTGATAGAAAGGTCGTGGTATTGATAGTGGTGGCAGTGAACAGGGATGAGTATTGTGGTAGGAGATCGTGGTGGTAATGATGATGCACAGTGGATGTGGTGTTGACGGTAAGGAGGAGAGGTTCTAGAAGTGGCGTTAGGTGACATGAGGGCTAGTGGTGGTGATGGGAGGAATATGGTGTGATAGAGAGGGATGCCAAAAGGTGTGGTGGTTGTAGCGGTGGTAGAGGGGTAGTGGTTCTAATAGCGGTAGAGAGGTAATGGCAATGATGGGGAATATTTGAGCAGGGTAATGATAATGGTGGGTTGGTAGTGTTGGAAGGAAAAAGATGGTGAATCAGGCATATGTCGTGGTAACTGTGGTGGGAGCAGATACAATGGTAGAGATGTGGTAGTCGTACTAGTGGTAGGAGTGTTCGCACCAGTAGCTTTAGTTGTAATGGCAATGGTGATTTCAGTGGTAGCGGTTGCATTATGGTAGTTTTAGTGATAGAAATGGTGATAGTGATGGCGGTGGTAGTGGCAGGATTGGAGATAGTGGTGATAATGGTTGGTAGTGGTGGTAATGGTGTTAGTGGCTGTGGTAGTGGTGGCAGTGGTGGTGGTAATAATGGCAGTGGTGATGGTATATCATTATCTCACATTCTTCCCTGTTTGATATTAACCACGGATAACCTTGTAGTCGACAAGTCTACGTATGTATCAATTACCCCAAAGGAATATTTACTCTCCCGGATCCATCACGGTTAATAGACCTGACTAATTGGCCAATTTCACACACAATGAAGGACCAGTCGGCTCCTTTACGAGACCAAAAGGCAACATTGTATTGTTATTAGGTAGCTTTGTGTGTGTGTATATATCTATGTCAGAAGCACATTTTGCTATTATCCTTTGTAAATGCAAACACACATATATATATATACACACACACATAAGAATTTCCATGCTATATGTCTCCACTACTAATCTTTTTCTTTATTAGTGGTTTAAAGGGATAGAAGATTCTATGCAAATGATATCTCTCTCATGTCGTATTAGCTTTTCTTGCTCCTTCCTTATATTTCTTGAAACACGAAATTTATATTCAGTTTGCATAGCTCATATAAATCCTAGTTTGCTATCTGTTTATATAATGTGGGGTCTGGGCTCCTACATTAACTCATAAAGTGAAACATCTAATTATTATAGATGTTTTTTTGGGTGGGGGTGAGGGGCTTTAAGTATATCAGAGGGTCCTTGAGTCTGTCATATACCAGAGATATATCATTATTATACCTTGATAAGGGATCCCACAGTGTGTTATGAACTTAGGCGTTTACTGATTATTCTAAGGTGAATATTCAAGAGATTTTATCTTTTATACATACAGCTTTTTCCCCCCCCCTCTCCAATAGACGATTTAAGTTTAATGATAAATATCTTCTATTGATGGGATCTGACCCGTTATATATAGATTATAATTTATACTTGATAATGATTATGATAATAGTGTTGATCATGATAGCAAAGATGATGATGAATATGAAAACTATGATGGTGTTTGACATAGGTATGATGATAATCGTATGATATGGCGGCAATGATGATGCTAACTATAAAGATAATGGTGACTGTAAGATCATAATGACATTAACGATAGTTGCTGACAACGGTTTGTAATGATGATGAGGGTAATGATGATGAGGGTAATGATGGTGAGGGTAATGATGGGGACAATAATGATGGTGAGGATAATGATGGGGACAATAATGATGGTGAGGGGTAATGATGGGGACAATAATGATGGTGAGGGTAATGATAGGGATAATAATGATAGTGAGGGTAATGATGGTAAGGGTATGAACTGCCCTTTTTAAGCAATGCTGGGGAGGCAGTGTTGCCCCTGGACACTGGAGATCCTGCCGGATGTTGTAAGAAGCGGTCAGAACAAGACAAACCAGGAGTGGTGACGGCTCGCCCTTCTTCAGGTAATACGGCGTTCGAGACTTTTGAGGTGGGCATGGATCTCATCTCAGTCGACAATCTTTTGATAGAGATACACGAATGACTAACCATTTTCCTCTCGTATTCATCGTCTCCCTCGACTGACAACAGGTCTTTATGCATACAAGACGAATGAAAAATAGGAAAAAGAGGTGTTCTAAATGTGGAAAAAGTATTGCACACTCGGCAACCTTACGCTACATCTGCATATTTAAAATCGTCTTCATTTTGAGGATAATTGTTTCATCACTGAGGTCTCCGGGCACAACCAGAGGTCTCCCAGTGCCTCTCGCAGCCCCCAAGTACCAGGTCGAACACCAGGTCGTCCGGGACCTGCTGGTGAGTGGGGTAACAGATTCATGAGGAGGTTGTAACACATCGGCAACTGACGGAGATCGGGTGTCTGGGCACAGCCCCAGGCTAGTGACTCATGTGTGGAATGTTGTGTGTGTGTGTGTGTGTGTGTGTGTGTGTGTGGTGTATGCCCGCCCGTGTGCGTGTGTGTGTGTGTGTGTATGTGTATAATTACCTATACTTACGAGGTCTCATCCCTTACCCTCGCGCTCCTATCATACAGTTATTGGGGTTTCCAGGTAGAAACAGTTTTAGTGATCCCTTCATCACTTGGTTTTTACCACGTGTCCACAAGTTCGCTACCGGAGGAACACTTCCATGCATTCCTACCGAATTTCCTGTAGTTTTCCTAAGTGCATTCAGGATCATGGAGTCTCCCTATCTAAAAAAATTGGTCTGTGTTCCCGTCAAATCGCAACCTCTCCTCCTCCTCTTTTCCTACAATATCGTGGATGTGATAAGGGCCTCTCCTCTCTCCAATGGCTTATCGTCGTTATCTCCGGCACCATTCCCGCTGCAGGTCGTTGGACGGTATCATGGGTTTTTATATGCATCTTCCGGAGAGGAGGCGAGGCAGGTGTGGTGGCATATTTTAACCTGGGTTTAGGGATATTCCTAAACCTTCTCCTGTCCTTCTCTGTACTTAGAGGTAATTCTGACGGTGGCCAAGAGTTAGGTTGCTTCCCAGATGACCCTTCTTATACGATTCCCTGGTTGATATGTTGGGCATTAAGTCAACACGTGTGTCCTGTCCGCAGGCAGACCCTTTTTTTTTGACCTCCTGCATCTCTTTTTAAGATGATCGATAGCCATAACCCGTCCTGGCTTCACCTTTCCCGCTGCCTCGACTTTTACATATGTTTGGGTTGTTCAGTTGGCCACTCTTTTTTTTTTTTTGGCCAGTGCTGCAGTCTGTCACAGCTTCTCCCGGCATGTTGTTGCCCTCTACTTTCTACCTGGCATCATCCATCAGCATGCGAAGTCCTGATTCGAACTCCTTTTGAAAACTAATCAGACGATCAGATCAACTGTGGCCCCCAGTACTGAACCTGGAAGAGTAACTGGCTCTCGTAACACACACACACACACACACACACACACACACACACACAATCTCTCTCTCTCTCTCTCTCTCTCTCTCTCTCTCTCTCTCTCTCTCTCTCTCTCTCTCTCTCTC
>JAUUDZ010063906.1:0-10202 GCA_032361705.1 Panulirus versicolor
TGTGAAAGAAGAAAGCTGAGAGTAAATGTGAATAAGAGCAAGGTTATTAGGTTCAGTAGGGTTGAGGGACAAGTTAACTAGGAGGTGAGTTTGAATGGAGAAAAACTGGAGGATGTGAAGTGTTTTAGATATCTGGGAGTGGATTTGGCTGCGGATGGAACCATAGAAGTGGAAGTGAGTCACAGGGTGAGGGAGGGAGCAAAGGTTCTGGGAGCATTGAAGAATGTGTGGAAGGCAAAAACATTATCTTGGAGAGCAAAAATGGGTATGTTTAAAGGAATAGTGGATCCAACAATGTTATATGGTTGCAAGGCACAGGCTATAGATAGGGTTGTGTGGAGGGTGGATGTGCTGGAAATATAAATAAATATATATATATTTTTTAATATACTTAGTTGCTGTCTCCTGCATTAGCAAGGTAGCGCAAGGAAACTGACAAAAAAAGAACGAAAGCATCTATAACATTTTCCTTACCCAAAACGACCTTGTTCACTAAATCTTAAAACATGACCAATGAACTTAAACTGTTTAAAGCTTAAAAACTGCCAAACACAAACATTACCAAAACTTTAGTCTACATTTCAAATTGTTAAGGTGACTGATTAAACGTGCACGAAAGTGATGAACGTGTTGCACCTCTTACCTTTTCCCTGAGTGTCGACAATATGTGGCAAAATGTTGCTCTGTGATTGTTCCAATACAATGATAACATTCCATCCCCCATCTTGGCACAATTTTCTCATCTGTAAAAGACAACATGGAGTTAGTAACAGAAATGTTATGTTCACATATATCTTGAGTTCACATCAGAAATATCTTACAAATGTGATAAAACTTTAAGACATATTGTACTCTTCTTCTTTCATTATCATTTCACCCAAGCTATAAAACCCATCAAACTATAACAATCATCCATGTTACATGAACTAATACTACCATATCATTAACCCCAGTACCCTTTTACTGAAGGATTTCCTGCTGCTTTAAGGTTGCACAACTTTCAGAATCAAAAAAATTTCAGCTTCCTTTGTAGCGAAATGTTCTTCGACGTATGATGATGCAGCCATTTCAGTGAAATTACCACAAGCAAGTGTTGTCTGGTAACACCCCATGCTACATGATTCATCAAAAAAATTGTACATCAAGTTAAATATAAGATGGAACCATAATGTATCAAAGCATGAAGCCTTTTCTCCAGTAAATGCTTCTAACTCCCATTCACCTACATTCCTTCAATATAAATTCCCTGATAAGCTACAAGGGAAGATGGGCAATATGATGACAAGGGCTCATGACAATTGCTCTCTCTAGCTATGGTGGTAGGCTGCTAGTGACACCAATGGATAAGTAGTGGAATCAAACAGCTTGGCATTCAAATGAAGACAGGATCCTCATATGGGATCCAGAGCAGGTTTTAGATATCCTGTGAGGGCTTGACCATAGTATGGGCTAATCTGTCCTACTGCCTTATTTGATTCATAAAAGTTAAGGTTCCACATCCATACACCAGAGATAAGTATTCTTCCATAAATGTTTTCTTTAAAACGAATGTAAATTCTTCCTATCTGTCAGGTCCTTCAGCACACCTCAATTCTTCTCCCTTACAAGATTCTACTCTCAACTTTCATATTACCAGCCTCATTAAACTTCACTCCCACTTAATCAAACTCATCCACAATTTCCAGTCCTATACCATTCAAGTGGACATTATGCTGTAACTACCTTTCTCTTTCAGTACAGTGCTACTATCTCATCTCGCATAATGCCCCAGGTGTTCTTTCTGCCCCCATAAAACAAAAGGCAATGGATCGTCCTTACTACACCACTTATACTTTCCCAGCAACCTGCAAAACTAAAAGATACCAGTAATTTACAACTGCAAATTCTTAGCTCAAACTAATAAGAATTTCAGAATCTTTCCTGCATACTGATGATGTTAAGGGCAAAATGTTCCAAACTCAGATGAATGTGTATGAGAGCTGGCAACAACTTGATTCCAAGCAGTGCATTGAGCATTGGTGGTGGCTAAGGTGACAATGCATAATTACCTCCCAGAGTCAGTGATGATCCAGCTAAGCCAATGAGCATACATTTTTTAAGTTTTCTATGAAGGGAACTGAGCAGCTTTTGACTAGATTGAGAGAACCAGGCAGATGATTCTGAATTATTTGACAATGCTGATATGTCTTCAGATCAAGTGGAGAGTGACTTTATGGACATGTACTACTTCAGCATCAAAACCTGAACAAGACAGGAAAAGGTTTTCTAGCATATGTGGTGGTAGTGTTGCTAGCACCTGTCAGCAGTTACCAGGTCCATATCAGCTAGAAAGGAAAGCTGTGGGCTGGAGAGGATAGAGGTTGAGACAGAGAGACTGCAACCAGTCTCTGAGAGTGAGACCAGTGAGGTGGAGCCGGTGATAACTTCTTTGCTGGTCTGGACTCAGAGCAAATGTTAGTGGGTGAGTCTGATGATTTGTCTTGGCAGAATCTGAAGAGATTACAGGGGCTAAACCAGAATTTGAGAAACTTTGAATTGCCTGAGTTATCATCTTTGGGATAGGTTGCTAATAAGAAAATGGTGTCCAGTGTCTTGTAGTGGGGAAAACAAAGTGTGGCACGCAGTCCACCAGGTCGTAGAGCCATGAAGGGAGATTTTGAAGCTTGCACATGGCTCAAGCTTCGCTGGTCACTTAGGGGTAAGAAAGACCTTGGACCGAGTGTGGCAGAATGCGCATTGGCCTGATGTCCACCAGGATGTCGCTCAGTATGTGAAGACGTGTCATAATCAGAAGTTTAAGGCAGGTTCCTTGATTCCTATTCCCCCATTTGAAGCTCCGTTTGACCATGTTATAGTTGACACTGTGGGCCCCTTGCCAAGAACCTCATCTGGCAACTGTTAAATTCTAAATATCACTGATATGGCCATGAGATATCCCGAAGCAATACCATAAAGAATGAATGCCAAAGCAGGAGCATCGTGCATCAAAGCTGCTAACACACTCACTCAGCTGCTGCTAAAACACTTGCCTCCCATGATCTTTCTTTTCATGACCAGGTGCATAGGCACCAATAATCTCCCATCTCTCTCCATCCACTTTCAGTTTTACCCATATCAATCTAGAGTTTACCTTCTTACACTATCACATATTCCCACTACTCCTGTTTCAGGAGGAGTGCTACTCCTTCCTTCGCTCTTATCTGCTCACTAACCCGACACTACTCCCAAGACATTCCCAAACCACTCTTCCCCTTTACCCTTGAGCTTCGTTTCACTCAGAGCAAAAACATCCAGGTTCCTTTCCTCAAACATACTACCTATCTCTCCATTTTTCTCACCTTGGTTACATCCACACACATATAGACACTCCAATCTGAGCCTTCGAGGAGAATGAGCACTCCCCGCATGACTGCTTCTTCCGTTTCCCCTTTTAGAAATTTAAATACATATATATGAATGGAGTGATACAAGAAATGAAAGCAAAACTAGGAAAAAGGGGTGCAGAGATGGAGTGTGGCAGTGAGATTTGGTGGCAAGTGCCAAACCTATGTGCGGATGATACCGTGTTGTTTGCAGAAAGTGAAGTGGAGCTGCAGAAGGTTGTGTGTTTTATGAAGTGTGTAAACATAGGAGATAAAAAAGTACATGCAAATAAAAGTAAAGTCATGGTGTATGAAAGGAAATGGAGTGAAAGTATGGATTTTGTAAAACCATATAGAGTGAAAGGATAAAGTGTACTAAGCTGTGGTTGTTTGGGAAGGGGTGGGGGGAGACTGGACGAAGTGAAGGAATTTAAGTATCTGAGAGCTGTCTCGGGTAAGTGTGGTGATATGGAAGGGGAGATGGGGGAGAGAGCAGTACAGGTTAGAAGAGCCATTGGGTCCCTTAACAGAATAATGAAGGGTAGAGGTGTAAGTATGGAAGCAAAGAGAGGATTACGGGACAGCATAGTCCTCCCAACCCTAACCTAAGCACCTGAAATGTGGACATGGAATGAGGCACAGAGGTCAGAAATCCAGGCTGTGGAAATGAGCTATTTGAGAAGAGCATGTGGTGTGACTAGATGAAATAAGGAATGAAACAAAAGGGTGTAGAAGAGATGTGGTATGGCAAAGAACGCACAGGGATTGAGTTGTGGAAAGGTAGAATAGGTGCAACATAATACTTTGAGATGGTTTGGGCATGTGGAAAGAACATTAACTGGGAGTATACAAGGAGAGTGTATGATAGTACAATTAAAGGGAGTGGTGTGAGCAGAGGACCACCTGTGACAAGGGCAAATAGAGCAGAAGAATACTGGAGGGAGAGAAACAGAGGAAGAATGCATGGAATGGTGTATGCCAGGGAGGCATGTATGTACAGGAATAAGTGGAGACTCTTTTACCATGGCCAACCCTTGATGAGAGTTCCCTGAGGGAATGGGCATGAGAGATACAGATAGACTAACGCCACAATCTAATAACATATACTACATTGAAATCCGAACCAAATCTTAAAACTTTAGCTCTATTCTCTTAATAATAAGCTACATATACTACTGCTAGTTTCACTATGTAGCTACACGGGTAAATTTCCATATAATCATCAGTAAAGTACAACCAATGTGGCAAAATAATGAAATCTGGTATATTTCATTAATAATACTAAATGCTAGTGATTTTGTGTTCCTATGTGAGGTTTTTGCATAAAACTTATGCTTATTCTATCACTACCCGTATACCACTTCAGAGCATAAATAATAACGTAACAATCTTAAATGTGCTGTTACCCACACTAATCTTAAAATGCAATGAAAGTGTAGGGCTATAAGGCAAACTAAGCGACCTGACCTACCAAACGAGGAGACACCACTTGCCGACCTGAGCACAACCTTGACAGGCAATTGCTCGAAATCATGAAACGAGAGATACGAACAATCCAATAATAATAATCCTATCAGCTAAATACAACTTAATGCACTTGTGCCGACATGGCATACTTGTCGGCAAAACCTGTACTTTTGTATACTATTTGTACAATTGTTAGTGAGTTCGTTATAAACATACCTTAATTATAAAACATCTTAAGAACACATAATTTATATAAAATCTAACAAAAGATATAACAGCATCAATGAAAAAGCACATTGCATGTAGATGAATACAGGTGTTCCCGGGATGGACCAAAGGCCAAGGACCACAGACTGGAAAATGGCCACTCCTATGCTTTGTTGGCCCACCCCAGTCGCGTCACTCCTACCTCTCCCCCAGCACTAAGTACATTACCGTCACGCACACGTCCTAAACTTAAACCTGAAAACAATCCTCTTATAAATGGAATAGAGTAACGGTGCTAAACATGTACCTGACTGGGCAAAATTTATATAAATCCTGGACTAACACGTTCATCCCACGTAGATCAGCTTCGATGGCGTCGCGTCGATCCAAGCCTGCGCTCTGCAACCCCCACACCACACACTACCGCTCAGGGGTTACCTTAATGACCTGGCCATTGTCAAGCAACGGTGGAAAATGCCAGTGCCGCGTGCTTGAAGATGTCAACAAAAAACACATACCTGTTCAGTCTACTAAGGGAAAATATCTTCTCAACCTAAAGGTAACGATAAAGAAACAAAGGACATCCTTCGAGCGTTCGGGTTCAATGGCGGACGGCGGCTTTTCGAGGGACATAACCTATAAAAATGAATACATTTGATGTCGGTTTCAGTATTACACATTGCTTCTTCTCTTATATATTACAAGAATTTTCCCGCATAAAATTCTATAGGCAGAGTTGTACATTTCTGAAGCTGCACATGAAAAGCCACAAACAATATCGATTGCTAAAAATATGATATCTGTACTAAATATTTAAGTATGATTATATAAAAGACTTGTTAATAAGGAAATATTAAATAATCAGATCAGAATTAAGAGAAATTTTAACACATGAATACTTGAATTATGAGTATTCATGGCTGAACAATTGCAGAACGGAATAATATCTTTTAATAAACCAGTAAGAGTTACATAAAAAAAGAAAAAAAATTGAATTCATCAACTCATTTTTTATAACTTGTGGATTTTGAAGCCCGCGGATTTTGATTGGCGCCATATTGGAGGGAACACCGCGACTCTGGATAACCTGGAGGAACTAAGGAAAGGTTTAGAGCAAGACATCAACTATCAGGAAGTAATAGATTCAGTGCGTTACATATGGTTGTTGCTAGAAGGAAAAGAATGTCAAGAATCAAGGATAAGTTGGGAGTGATAATGAGGATGAGGCTTCGTCTTCCTAACGGCACATCCTAGAGAACATTTTTGCAGGTAAGTTGCCTTATAAGAATTGTTTTGCGCTGGCTTCTCAACTTTTCTACCTAAATATCTCCATTACTGCACAAATATCTCTACGTCGTATTTTGAAAGCAGAAATGGCAAAATTTTGGTTGTACTTTATGTCATTTCTCATGCATAGTATTATCTATGACCTGTGTAATTTGATTTGGCTACTGGATTTCAATGATTCCTCATTTCATTATCTCTAAACACTATTGATTTAAGAAAGGTAGGCTGTCATTGTCTAGTTCCCACTGGTGTCCTGCGTCGAACTTCTCTCTGAAGCCTTCCCATCCGACTTATTAGCCTTCCTGACATCTTATTTTCACTAATAAGGTCACCTTCCTGGAGAAGCATGACTTTCCTAGAGTGGGTCAGCGTAAGGGAACTGACTTATTTCTAGCCAAGCTATGACGCTTTTATTTTCACTTTTCTCATGTGTATCTAGTTTTAATCACTTGCAAAGCAACGGCAGAAGCTCTTTAATCATCTAGAGGCGACGTAAGTATATTTTCTTTATGAAACTACCATAATTTGTAATGATGATTTTCTCGTTGTGCTGAAGGATACAGCCTTCACTGCTCAGGTTGTACTTCCAATATGGCCGCCGCGATCTGATGGTCTCAATTTGACAAGATACAGTCTTCTCTTTTCCAGGCTTATCGTGAGATCAGTTGCCTTTTATCAGTACAGGTAATCAGTTTCTTGTGAATAATGCGGACACTAATACGTATATTACAAGACGTACCGAATGGAGTGTGAAAAGTAACAGTAATTCATATCAGATTTGTTCATCGCACTTTTCAAGTAAGGTTTACGAGTTACTTTCATGGTTGTCATTACAAAATATAAATGATGTTTGACCACATTTTGCAGCTTGACAGGGGGCAGGTATAATACCAATGGACACAACCACCATATTACGAAAGGCTGTGGAGAAATGCGATAGGAAAGACAATGCTTGATTACAGTAATCCTCAATTAGGGTTCTCTCAAAAAAAAAAAAAAAGAATGCCTCATGGAAATAAGCATATCCGCCAGTCCGTCTACAATTTAGCTGTCAAGAGTTCAAAAGTCCAAGTCACTTCACGATGAGTCGATTTCAGACATCATTCAACGCAATGTTTGTCAACAGGGTCGCATAAAATGTAATTTTCGAGCACCATATAGTAATCAGCTTTTTCGTCCGTCTGTCCGTTCGAGTGTTCACAGTGTAGACTCAGCAGGATACCTGTATATCCTACCATCCGATTAATGTTCACATGTGGCAATGAAGGTCGCTCGGAGAAGACAAAAAGCGCTATTGATCTGAGGGTCAAAAGGTCAAAGGTCAAGGTCTCTGCTGCAATTTGAGATGAATTTAAAAATGATTTCAGTTTTGTGCAGTGATTATCATCAGGGCCTTGTGAAACGAAGCTTTGGGATGCTCTATAGTAGCCAGGTATTCCGCCCTTCCGTACACTACTCTCCCCAGGATAATATGAAGATACATTGTTAGGGAATCAAAGAGCGCTGTTGACTTTGGGTCAAAGGTTCAAAAGAAAAGAAAATACATGCAATAAGTAGGGCCATTAGTGTTGGCTATGCACTGCTGACAGTTCTAGTCGCTAAAGTACATCACCATGGTATTAGAGGAATACGTGATGGAGTCAAACATACATATTTTTCCATTCACGAGATGAATATTTCGTGTACACTTCTGTTTATGGAAATAATTGAAGGACAGTCCCATACCTATTTGCTGTAATGTGAAAAAAAATATGAAGGGGTTTTATATGATATTTATCAGGTGCTCTTAAGTTTCAATTTCTATAGTATTAGTGAGCTAATAAAGTAGAAAAACTAGAACCGAAATATGAGTAACAACAGCGTAGTGAAGTTTATGGGCAAGACTCTTAAGTGTCAATCAAGTTCATTAGTTTTAGTAAGCACCGATAAAGTAGAACCGAAATATGAGTAACAACAGCGTAGTGAAGTTTATAGGCAAGATGCCGTTGGCGATGCAGAATTAATGGTGAGGTGAAGTCAAATGAGATTATTTACGTAGGCATGGCAGGACTCAGTCCCGTGATGCTAGTGGTGGAGCAATTGTGTGACAGGAGTCTCATATCAGAGATGCATCATCGCCTGGGTCGTGTGCCTCGGCTGCACAAGTAACATGCCAAGGTCCCGATGTTATACAGCAGAAGAGAATAAGAGTTTTCAAAGTCCAGCCGTTTAACCGTTGGTGTAGCAGATGGCTGCGGGTAAGTTCCGTAGTTTGGGAAACATGCGGCGGTTAATGTGGCAGGGTTATGCTTACCAGAGAACAGTGATGGAAGACTGGGTTGACCATGTTTCTACGGGGACCGCTAGGCAGAGGAGGAAGCCGTCGGGGAGGGGGGGGGGGGGCTAATGGGGAATGCCAGATAGGCCCCGGAGGCCTGGGACACACAACCAAGACGGATTCATGTTTGGGCACCACACTTGTGATTTAAGGCAAGTCAATTGCTTAACTGATGCAGAGGGCTGCTGCAGGGGTACTGAAGAAGCAATTAGTGGACGTGGCTCCCCATGTCCATTACGGTGAGCACGTGGAACATTATGAACCTGTGGAGAAGCGTTTACTTACTCTGGGTCCCTGAACGGTCGTATGAGGTCTTACAGGGTCCTTCATCAGTTGCTTAACGAGGTGATTACATTGGATAGGTTATAGGCTAACCCTTTCATAAAAAAAAAATACCATAATCTTTTCATAGAAAAAAAAAAAATTTCGACATCAAGTACCCTGACAAATGTGCGAAAGGCGTAACGCCAGTTGTAGTATTTAAAACAATCACTACTGTTTTCTGAGTATTACACTCAGGTTATGTTCGTTTTCTCAAATAGAGTCCAACACAATGAGCTCATTTATATGAAAAAAGCTTACTGTATGCTGTCAGGTTTACTTGTAGTACACTAGCCAGTTTAAAGTACAACCATGAAGATAAGCCCCACACTACCTTATACGTATGGTCTTATTATAAGACAAACAAGGTCAGTAATCCTTTACGGTCCATCATCAATTTGGTGGGTTCTAGAACCCACTGTAACAGCTCTTGAGACCTCGCTACTGCCGTCCTACATGAAAACAAATACGTTCTTTGCCACTTTAGCCGTAAGGAAATAACATTTTAGGTGCTGATTATCTGACCCGATATTTCAACACCATATTATTTGCTGCATTAATATGTGCACGAGACACAGATGAACTACATGCTTGGCATGATTTTTTTTTCCCCCACTGTCAGACGTTTATTAAGTGTAGGCTTTAAGGTGGCAGTTCGTGGCATACACGAGTTTTAAGGTCGCTCAGCACTCAGCTTACCATTGTCATAATTCACTCTGTGTCGATTCCTGTGGATATGTACTTCCTGGTGGACTTGACCTTGCCGTAGTTTGAGCTTCCTTAGTGGTAGTTTCAGTTCGACCTCAGCAAGATCAAAGCAAAGGTCAGGTGGCCATCCGCCAACGCTCGCAGTTTGAAATTTCCACGAAAATTCTCATTCTAGATTTGAGTTTTACGCAACTGCAAACTTGATTTTTGTTGAATAAATGTACGTATCAAAATCATTCTGAGGGAAATTATAGACAATTACTGACAAGTTCGTATACCAAAAAACATGTACCTAGAAAAACGGGCCATATATAAATCACGCAACAGGAACATATAAACATATATATATATATATATATATATATATATATACTGATTTTATATTGATATAAAAATGGAATGACAGGCACATGTACACACAAACACACACACACGCAGAGGCAAGGGTGTATGTGTTTGCATATCATACATAAGAATAAAGACACGGTACATATATACAAGGGTAATAGACGAGGCAACACTAACGTAGAGCT
>JAUUDZ010063917.1:0-10202 GCA_032361705.1 Panulirus versicolor
AAAGTTCTGGGAGCGACAAAAAAAAAAAAGTGTGGAAAAAGAGAACGTTATCTCGGAGATCAAGAATGTGTATATTTGAAGCAAAAAAGATAGTTCCAACAACATTTCACGGTTGCGAGTTGTGCAAAGGTTGGTGTGGCAGTGGGGTGGGTGGGTGGTGGTGGTGGTGGGGGGTAGTAGTGTTAGAGGAGCCATGAGAGGAGGTGGGGGTGCCATGGGGCCATGAGAGGTAGTGGGAGGGTCATAGGACCATGAGAGGTGGTGGGCGGTGTCATTGGGGCAATGGGAGGTTGTTGGGTGTCAGGGAGCCATGGGAGCTGGTGGGAGTGTCATGGGGATCATGAGAGGTGGTGGGAGTGTTATGTGAACATGAGAAGAGGTAGGGTATCATGAAGGTATGGAAAGTGGTGGGGTTGTCAGGGAGGTCATGGGAGGAGTTGGGGTATCATGGGGGCTCTGAGAAGTGATGGGAGTGCTGTGGTAGTCATTGGACTTGATGGGGGTGTCATGGGGTCCACGAAGAGTTCTGGGAATGTAATGGGGGTCATGGGGTGGTGGGGCTGTTACGGAGTCCATGGGAGGTTATGTCGGTGTCATGGGGGCCATGGGGAGAAATGGGGGTATAGTGGGGCTATGGGAGGCGATAAGTGTTACGGTAGCCATGGGACTTGTAGGAGGTGTCATGGTGGCCATGCCCTACAGTAGCGCCAGGAAACGAGTGATACACACACACACACACACACACACACACACACACACAGTGACACCAGAGAACGTTCTCCTTCTCTTCTGACAACGTGGACGGGAGAGTGTCTGTTCTAGGTACACTCAGAACACGCTAGAACGGAGGACGCATACACGTAAACACTCGCAAGTCTCAGGCTGGGTGATTCCCACCCACTTGATTGAGATATCGGGGTCCTCCAAGGTGCTTTCCGCTAGCAATAACCATGTTGACAAAATACGTCTATTTTCTTTAATGAATATCTATGAAAAATTGATATTTCCATGTGGAATCACGTGAACATATTTCTATTTTATTTAACATCTATTGCTACAAATGTACAGCTTCTATACACTCTACAGGAAACATTTCTATTCAGTTAGACTCTCTATAGTAATCATCACACTGGAACTATGAATATAGGCATGAGGCTAAATGATAAGGAAACAACACCACTCACCTGTATCCTGGGGTTTCCAGGTCTCGTTCAGCGATCCACCGTCCTGGTGAAACAGTTGTCTGTAACTTATACGAAAAATTATCTATCCCGTCAAGGGCATCCAACACTCTCAGTAGGATTTCTTCGTTCAGATGAATAGCACTGAATTTTTTGTTAAGTCTCGAGTGACGAACTGAATGTTTACACTTTTTCAAATGTCTCTACACTGAATAGCGATGCTTATAAGTTATCCAGTTATTGCGCTTCTTGTTCTCTGGTATGTAAACACTTCTCACAACGGAACACTGAGGCAACAGTGTCCAAAAACGGGTGTGAAAAACAAATTTAGAAACACAGACACACAGGCTACATCCACAAAGCGCCAGAGGTCTGGGTGGACTGGCCAAAATCAAGAAGTGCAACTACTCCAAATTTCTGGTGTTTATAAGGAGACGTTAAAACTATCACCAGCGCCATCTTATCGGTGAGTTTGTAAATTATAAACAAGAACGGTTGGAGGAAGCGAACTACGGCCTGAGGCACACATTTGAGAGAGAAAACGCGCTTGGTGAACAACTATATTTTCTTCATGTAGACCATCAAGGATTCGTTTAATTTTCATTTGACTAAAATACGAATAAGATTTCTAATTGCTGTTTGCAAGTTAGCCATTACCTCTTTACCCTCTGGGATCTTTCGTAAATCGGTGCTGACAGAGCGGAACTTCCAACCCTATGTTATGATACGACCCACTCTACCTTCTCCTTTTACGAGACCATCGCTCGTTTATCGCCTGCTCGGTCGTTACAGTGTGAATACGTGTTTTTCCATATGGAATATGGAGTGTGCATATATATATAGCATAGGGAAATGTGAGGCAGGGGTGATCTGCTGCTTTTATCTACGAAGGGACTATTGACTGGTTGTTATGTAGTTGGTGTTGGCAGCACACGGGCATAGAGAGCTATTATACTGGAATTGGAGCAAATGTTGGGGTGGGACTGTAATGAGAATTGTTCGTTTTCTTGCGCCAAAGCGTTGAGTGTTTATGGTCGTTACGCAGTTGGCGATAGTTCTGGGTTGTTCTCTTTCTTGTGGTTTATAGTTTTGCGTATTCAAAACGCACGTGAGGTGAGGCGTAATTTAGGGTGGTGTGAATGTTTCTGGCGGATGCTACACTGCAGACTGAGGAGCTCTCGGTGCTGTAGGAGAACACGAGGGAAGAAGAGCAATGGCACATGATACTAGATGATATCAGGAGGGTAATAGAGGGGGTGTTGGACCCCTCAGAGGGGGTCGAATCCTCCCCATTTAATGCGTACCAATTCCTTAGATATGCTTCCACAATTTTTTGGCCAATTAGCACTCTGGACTTGGCAGGTTGTGAGGAGGCGCTGAAACAACTATGTAACAGGCTGTTAGTAGATGCCAGAACATCTCCTATGTCATAGGTTGTTATGCTGAAACAACTGCTATGTAAAAGGTTGTGAGGAAGTGCTGAAACACTATTATGTAATGGGTTGTGAGGAATTACTGAAAGAACGGATATGTAACAGATAATTTATTATCCACTAATCCTTGTCATTATATACAACTCCAGTACTGTAACACACAAGCACTGTAACACACTATAGACAGGCAAGTACCAGGGTTACATAATGAGAAAAAAAAAGAGAAACAACACATGTAGTATGGTAATTATATGTATATGTATATATATATATTCCAAGTATATTAGCATAACAAAGTTATCCTGGCAGAGCAGATGATGACACTACGTCTAAGGTCCCTAAGGCGGCTTTTCAACCGCGAGAGAAAACGTAGCCTATTCAGTGTCGCTCAGTCCCGTCTCAACCACCTACTGTAAGTGTTGCCTACTTAAGTATAAAGTATTGGCTATTAAGTGTTTGGGCAGGCTTGCTGGTGTATAAAGGATCGATCTCCCGATGTGGGAGATCACATCACTAGGTCCCACACCGGCGATTCAAACTGTTTACCAAGAAGCGCAACAGCATCGATCTCTCTTCCAGCTAAGAGGAGACCAATAAGGTTTGGTGCGTGTGTACGTCTCTCCTCTGGCTAATTATCTACTCTATAGTGTTGGGCCGTTGGGCCGGGACTGTGGCGCACACACACACACGGGGAATTAACACCGACTGTGGCGTGGGTGATAACCTATCGCTGCACAACACCAACAAGAGTGGGAGGTTAAGATGGAGAAGTGGAGGAGGAACTGGGCTTTTTTTTTTCTTTTTTGCAGGGGTCTGGTGATGGCCGTAAGCCTTGGAGGACAAGGGGTGTTGGCGGTAAGCCTTGGAGGACAAGTTACACTAGGGTGGAGATGATGTCGCTCGTGAGGTCTGTACGGAGAAGGAGGAGGAGGAGGAGGAGGACGCCGCCAGGAGAGTAAGGGGGACTGATGATGAGGCTCTCCCTTTCAGCTCCTGCCAGAGGCTACATGGGGGAAAGGATGGAACGCTACCTTAAGTTTTTTTTTTTATGACACGGACATATTTACAGATGATTCGGATGTCCTCCTCCATCGACAAGGCCCCACGGAAGATGTCCTCGGAGAAAAAAGGGGATTTCTCGCGTCGTTCGTTGGCGAAGCTAAACACTGACGAACATCAATATTTTGTGTTCAAGAATAGTTTACCATCGGTGATGGTGGTTCACCCACGTCTGTATGTATATATACATCCTGATGCTCAACGGTGAGGAGTTATAGACGATGAGCTTCGACTACACTGTAATGAAGTGCTAATCAAGTTCCATTTTCAATCGCAAGCAGAGCGAACGGTCTTCTTGTTCGTATCTTCTCTCTCTCTCTCTCTCTCTCTCTCTCTGACGATGGCGACACCTCGTCTCGGGAAATTATTCGCAAGGTCTCTCTCTCTCTCTCTCTCTCTCTCTCTCTCTCTCTCTGTGGCCTCGTGCGACCACCGTGGGGGTACGACGTGGGCGGGAGTGAGTGAGTGAATGAGTGCAAGTGTGTGTGCGTGTGTGTGTGTGTGTGACGATCGTGGATAGTCGAACAAACTGAGGGCGACCGCTCCGGCAGGGGGAGGGAGGAGCAGCAGCAGCAGCAGCCAGGCCCGGAGAGGAGGAGAGAGGGGGACGCGTCCAGCAGGAAGCCAAACATCGGGATGTTGACGGAGCGTCGGTCAATTGGCTGCTTACCGCCAACTTGACAGGGGCAACCCGAACGCACCTCTATCAACTTACTTGTTTTTTTTTTTTTAATCAGAAAAGTTAAAGAAGTTTCATTCCGGTGCGAAAACTGGTAAGGAGTCTTGTCTCCACCCCCCCCCCCCCCCCACACACACACACCAAGACCTTCCACACACACTCAACGCATCAAACCCGCCTCACGCGCGTGCCTTATTAACTGTGTGTAAACACTTTATTACGCACTTCTCATATTCAGTGCATGTCAAATATTTTGACTGTAATTGTTTCTTTTATAATAAAACTGCAGAGGGGTTAGGTTCTTCCGTGACTCTGTGGGCCACTTATATATATATATATATATGAAAATATATATATCAGTTTTAAAGAAGTCACAAGTTGGCTTCGTGACCATTTCCATTACCCATTTCGTCAATTCTATGCAGCCTCCTACTACACCTCCCCTCTACAGCTTACCAGTTAATAATCTAGTACAAAAAAAATAACGATTGACCCACAGCCAGATCAATTTGCTATGGTGCCAGCTAAACTACAAGGTTCTAAATAGGTTCCTGGTTCTTCATTATGTAAGTGTGTCAACACCTTAAACCATTGAGTTACGTCTCTGTTTTCATAAATCCTGTCGAAATCACAAACAAATGCTGTTAAAATCCTGTATATAAGGGATTTGAAAAACATGGATAGAAAAGAGAATCGAAAGGGGTTAATCTCCTAGGCTCAATAACGCTGGATGACACCAGTAGATATCATCATATTTGGCCAAGATTTGTCGACCATACGGACAGACAATAGAATCTGTAAGAATCGTAAAAAAGAAGGAGAAAGAAACTTGAAAATACTCCATTAACCAAATATCTATAACACACACACACACACACACACACACACACACACATACTCACACACACACTCAATGAACGAGTCGCAAAAAAGCAATATTGAAATATATCCATCTAAACAGTAGTGTCAAGATTACGTTACTAGCTAACTTTACAGTTTACCACGGCTAGTGCCAGCAAATATAATCACTAAGCATTAGTTGGATAGAGCATAAATGCTCGTTTTCTTTCCACGAAAGAAATCATTCATTCGTGCACCAAGCACGAATCCGTGCTATCATCGCCGATACAAAATATATGAATAATGCGGCAGTGACATACTTATTCCTACTGCTACACGTACTGTTAGTTAGTACATCACTATAAATGTAATTACTCTTCATGTACCATAATGTAATCACACACACTGACACACCACTATCGAAGCCAAGGTGTGTCTCTCACTGCGAGTCATTTTGAACGAGACACCAAAAAAACCCCCCTAGGGAACGCCTTTGGTTTGCTGAAGTCAAGAGTGGTAAAACGATGGCTGGAAGCAAGCACAGCTCAGCATAAACGCGCATGCAGGACTACAGACCAATGAACTACAAAAATGCTTCAAAAATTTTCGAAGCTTCTCTCTCTCTCTCTCTCTCTCTCTCTCTCTCTCTCTCTCTCTCTCTCTCTCTCTCTCTCTCTCTTTTTTTGTAAACTTAAAACTTCTGCGCATGAATAATAATAAAAAAAAAAAACTACGCAGTTTGTATCCCATTTGTCTAAATGACCTCCATCGTCGGCGGACGAAATATAGCCCTGGTGGACTTTTTTTTAAAGGTTCACAAAATTGTATATCATGTGGGCTTTCATGTTCACGTATCTACTCACCAAACACACGCACGATAGATGTGTTTTCGTCTATGAACCACCGCGCCTCGCAACAAGTCAACAGAGTTATACAAAAATGGTTTACAAGTCACTGATCTTGAATAACTGGCTCATGAAGGGAGGAAAAAAGAAAGTGTTATTACGTTGGCCTAAGACGCTCTCCGAACTCTTACGGGCAAACTGACCAAGGTGTTGGATCCTATATGAGACACCCTGAACAATCCATCGTAAAAGGCAAATGGCTAAGACGGCAGAGTATGCGAGGTCTCCGTTACGTAGCAAGACCCACCACACTCGTTAATCAGGGGCTTTTTGAACTGTATTGAACAACGCAAAGTGTTTTCTGAACACCGTTTGGCAACACAGTGACAAGACAGTGTTTCTGAACATTACAATTTCAGTGAGCGAGACTATCGCTCTTTTTTTTTTACTTACTAAGCTAAGTTCAAGGCCAGTTTTGAACAGCCAACCTTGGATCATGTGTGTTCAGTACAATCTTCACTATATCCTCAAAATACCTTTCCTTCCGCTAAGTTAGGTTAGCTAAGCTCTTTTTCCACAACATCTTCATTTTCATACCTTTATCTTCACTGAACTACGTGCATTATATTCTCCTTCGCTAGATCCTCATCTTCCGTAACGCTAGTTCACTTGTTCTCATCTTCGCTAAACTCTCATCTTCACATACCGCTATGCTAGGTTTTCTGAAAATGAAAACTGTAAAATGAATGATTCATTATTACGGGCCTCACTGCTGTAGTGAATAGCGTTCCGAGCCGTAAACTATCACGGGCCAGCTAGGGGTCAGACCTGCATATTGTTCGAATCCTGGACATGGCAGCTGGCCCACACCAAACCCTAGTGTTCATCCTCCCCTCGAAATTCGTCGATAAATGTAGGTACCTGGCTCAGGCTGGGGTGTGTGTACATACGTGTGTACATAGATAAATGAATATAAACACATGGTACACAGAAGGTAAAGAACCACATAGTAATCACAAATAGTAATGGAACACACGAATACACACAGACAGACAGACAGACATCATTCTTAACTTCCAGATACGAAATGAGATCCGAGGTATGTTTTGGGAGAGAGAGAGAGAGAGAGAGAGAGAGAGAGAGAGAGAGAGAGAGAGAGAGAGTTGGTTGCAGGCGGCGAGTGATGTACGTCGGTCAGGAAGCGTCTTCACATAAACCACACACACACACACACACACACGAAAAAAAAATAAGCACATCCTGAGTTTTGTCTGGGACGTGTTCAGGTTTCTGGAGGAGGTGTACCCTTCCAAAACAAGAACCACACTTAGTGTGATGTCGTGAACGATGACAAGTCAAAAATTGTAACACGAAACAGAAAGGCTCCTGGACGATAGCTGAAGAAGTGGCAACACTGGCAGGCAGCCGTCCGTTGGAGGCGCCACGGACGTACGTGTGGCCTTTTATGTCGCAACAATCAAGCAAACGGTTGCCACTGTAAGGACCACAGAGAGACCCCTGTTGTTATAAGGACCAAGTACAATCAGCTGCCGTTGTAGGGATAACGGACCAATGGCATCCACTATAAAGACCACGGACAGAGAGCTGCAGCTGTAAGGACCACGGACAGGCGCTGCCGCTGTAAGGACCACAGACATGCAGCTGCCGATGTAAGGACCACGGACAGGCAGCTGCTGTTGTAAGGGGTACGGACAGAGAGCTGCAGGTGTAAAGACCACGGACAGGCAGCTGCCGTTGTAAGGACCACGGACAGACAGGCAGCTGCCGCTGTACTGCAGCTGTAAGGACAACGGACAGGCAGCTGCCCGTGTTAGGACCACGGACAGAGAGCTGCAGCTGTAAGGACCACGGACAGAGAGCTGCAGCTGTAAGCACCAGTGGACCAAACAGCTGCACTACACTGAACAGGACCGTCCTCGCATTTGGCCAAACCGTTTAAGAGGATTGTTGGGTGGAATTTCCAAAACAAATATTTCATACAGACAAACTTCCTCTTTTGAAATATTTCTGCCAACCATAAATACGTTTCGGAATAGAGGAATATACCTCGATTCCAACCGAAAACTGACGCTATTTCTGTCTGCGTAGTTAGAGAAAAAAAAATGTTTACTGGCATTTCTATCATTTATTTTTCTACTCAAATCGCACCGAAATTCACGGTTCTCTTCTCTCTTATCAACATTATAATTTACTGTTGTCTGTATCTCTTTCTATCCCTTTTTAACAATATTCACATGGTCGTTAAAATTACAAATTTCAACCAAGGTCGTTAAAATAGGTACGTTACCCCTGCCATAACTCGTCAAAGAGGCCGTTTTCTGTCTGGCGCCTCCCAGAGAGAATGTATATATAACTGAATATGGGAATAGGTGCAGAGTGGGGGATACTTTTCCTTCTCGATATATCACCTCCCTCAGAAGTAGTGACAAGACAAAACAAGCTTATTAAAGATAAAAATCAAGCTGAAAGTAGTTCTTTGTTAAGGTTTGAAACGCATTATCTTCTTAATCATAATAAGCCACCGAGGTCTCCTCTTGTCATCTCCCTTATCTTCACGAACGATGTGGCTACACATCAGGCATCTCTCTACCCGGTTGTATGGGGGGAACGAAAATGCTATGACTTTATGCACCCTCCTCCACTGTGTCCGTAAGGCACCCTAGCCACGAACGAAGCAGACACAGGAGACCCAACTCCTCACACTGGACAAAGCGACAAGCGTAAATGAGAATAAAATTTACGGGTATAAAATTTCTAAAAGGAAAAATTTGCGCGTCCAAAATTTTTAGAAGAAAAATTTTACGCGTCCAAAATCTATATTTTCGTTTCCTTCGAGATAGATCACAATAGTGGCTCGGACGCCTTCCTCTCGACTGATACAGAATGGAGTACCAAAGACCCGCACAACAGTTTACACAGTACAACAAACTGTCGATTACAATCTCGTCTTCGACAGGAGCTTAAATCTACGCTTCGCCTACCCTTGCGTTGGCACACCTTCGGGAGGCGGTGGTTCAGATTGGCGAAGAATAAGACACTTAGGAATATCTAAAGCAACAGTAGCCCTAGCAAGGGGTAAGCAGCAGGAGCAACAGAAATATCAGCAGTAGCATGGGTAGCAGGAGGAGGAGACGGAGGAGGACGTACAGAAATGGCACAAGCGACTGCTGCTGCTACAGCAGGAGGAGGAACGTGAGACTTGCCATTCGGTGCCTCAGCACATTCCTCAAGCCCCCGTGTGGAAGGACTAATGGAGATGTCTGTGAGGATGTGAATACACCTTTTGGCCGGGAAGAGCTTCCATAAAAAAAGGTGTATGGAAATTGCCAAAGAGGGCCTTCGGAGACCTAATGGACAGGAGTGAGAGATATTCAGAGGGAAGGGACAAGGCCGAATTATGGAATATATTAGATTGGATAACAGCCGGTAATGGGCATGGAGGTAGAGTGGTGAGTGATGAGGGAGTGGGTGTGAGGGGTGGCGGGTGGCTAGAGGGAGGGACGGGCGGAGGAGGGGTGGTGTTGGAGACGAGAGCAAGAGGGTGGATGGTGTGTAAAAGAGAGGGAGGGACGGAGGGCGAGCAGACGATGATGTGAGAGGCCGTGAGAGCGAGAGTCACACTGGACAACACACACCTTCTTCCTACACCCCAGTGGTGTGACCTTTAAACATACGACGCTTATCAACATGCCTGCTCGTGTGACCTGACCTCACGACACACGCTGGAGTCTTGTCTCCCTTGTGTCCTGACATCACCACACCTCAACGAAAGTCTGGCGAGTGTCCTGACTTCACGACACACGCTGGGGCGTGTCTACCCAGTGTCCTGACCTCACCACACCTCAAAAAAGTCTGGTCATGTGTCCTGACCACACGACAATCATCCCCAACCAATCATCTACCGTCACTCTCCCCCACGAAAGAGCAGTGTGTGTTTGCTAACTTTCGCTTCCCCGTGGCCATCCCAACTTTAGTGTGACGCAAGCTCAACCCACTAGTGTGCGTGTGCGTGTGTGTGTGTGTGACGTGAGCTTAACAGACATTTAATGAAAAATACAGCCTTACGTCAGAGAGAGAGAGAGAGAGAGAGAGAGAGAGAGAGAGAGAGAGAGAGAGAGAGAGAGAGAGAGAGAGAGACAGAGAG
>JAUUDZ010063928.1:0-10202 GCA_032361705.1 Panulirus versicolor
TAGGACTTCTAGTGTGTGTGTGTGTGTGTGTGTGTGTGTGTGTGTGTGTGTGTGTGGCCTTCCGTGATGTAGTGATTAGCATTGATGACAATGAATCACACACTCACCCGCCCGGGTTCGAATCTCGGACATGGTAATCGGTCCACAACCTAACTAGTGGTTCATCCTTCCATTCAGGCTGGTTGATAAATAGATACCTGGCTTAAGCTGAGATATATAACGATGATTAGAACATTTAGTAGCCCATGCCGTCTCGGCTACCATGATATATCGGAAAAGTGGCCATTGTGGAGCTTACACTCTCAATAAAATCATGAATTCATGAATTCTAAAGTTTCGATAAGTGTGGTCATTCTGAAAGGTCATGCAGCAATTATTTCCTCCACAATAAACTGTCAAATATCTCGCATAAAATCTGTAAATGTCGAGGTCATCAAGGCTAAAACCAAGACCGTTATCTATAGTTTTCCTCATGTATACACCACCAGAACACAGAACCACAGGAGCGTAAACAAGTCTATAATCAATAACTCAAGCATATCTAAAATTTCTTTGGAATCCATATATGTTTACCACAAACGGAAACGTATTCTCGTTTAACCTGAAGTTTCTTAAGAATTAGGTGATGAAATAATGCTTTCTACAACCTCAGATGTAGAGACATTTTGGTTCATGTGACAGCTAGCGCCAAGTAGACCTGAACCAGCAGGAAGAATAGTCACAACAAGTAGTAAAGAAGCGAGTCACAACGCCACCTCAAATATAATTAATGGAAATGTTCGTGATATTGAGTGGGGTCGAAAATCCCCTTTTAAGATTAATTCTCGAACACTGAATAATTTCTGTAATGGGCATATTCTAACCCACATTTGATACAAAAGACCTTATGCAGCCTCAAAATTTTTCTAATTTCGTAAGAATGTAGTCATACATCAGAGAAATCCAAGAAACGCCTACAGCAAACCCTTTCCATATTCTCCAGCTCGTAGAACCCTTCCTTGCCGTCAAGAAGAATGGTCATAGCTTTATCTAAAGAACCTTGAGGCTTGGGTGCCTTTCCATGCAGCATAGAAACAAATGAAGTCAATATCACAACCAAATAAGGATACAGGTGACGAGTTTACCTTAATATCCTAAGCAAGACCTGCGTATGATGGCATAGCCTTTGACCTAATCCTTCAAAGTCAGGTCGGAGGTTGTAATATAATATTTAAGAAACGCACAGTCGTACTCAAAGGTCGTACCGTCGTACCTGAGAAGCTAATGGCATTATGAAACTTTCTTAACTGTACCTTTTACCCGGAGAATAGGGATTTAAGAATCTACTTTAGTTACTCTAAAAGTATAGTCATTTTCTTTTAAACAGATATAAAAGAAAACGTTATTTTAATAGGTAAACTACTCTAAATATTTTCACACTATTAATTCATCTGCGTTTCGGTAGGCTTTGCGTTTGCAAGAGCTCTTTCCTATATCATTATAATACTATGATATACTGTACGCTTTTGTGATACATAAACTACTTATTTTTGTTTACTTACGATCATCTCCCGTCCCTTTCTCTTATTCAAACATTTGTATATCGGACCTTTCGTATTCTTTATATCCTCCTATATATTTAAAAAGCAGTTATCTACTTCACAGTATATGAAAAAATGATTGATCAATAAATCTACAAAAAGGCAGAATACATCTTGGCTTGATTTTGTATTCATTTCATAAATCTAAACATATGCATCCAGAAAATGTACAGAACTTAAACTCAGAATTTGAAAAAATGTTTAAGTTTACTCAACAAGCTCTCTAGTCTAGGATATATTGATACGAATCTCACTTTACTAAATGCTTTGTATAACTGCTGGAGACACTCAGTTGACGAAACAACTGCTAAACAACGACTGAGGTAAGGGTTTCATATAGACCTTCTCAGCTCAACAAGGGAGGGAGCCCACGAGAGTTGAACTCCCTCTCTAAGGTAAACATAGGTACAGAAATATATCTACACCACCGCAGACTAAATTGAGAGGATTTAAACCCACACAAGGACACAAACTGTGCACATTTCTCTATTTTTCTTCGTCATAAAACTCCCACTTTGGTCAGAAAAAAATAAATCTTAATATCTAACTTAAGGTTAAGCGGCCAGATATGACGCTTATGTATATCATCTCTACATGTTATTACGTCAGGTGAAACGCCATCAGGACCCAGCTACAGCCTAGAGAGAGAGACATGCGACAAATCTCCGCGAGACGATGGGGGTCAAGCCCACACACGCACCAACCGTGTGTAGTTATGTCCATGTTTTTAAGAGCACGACGGATATGAGTTCCCTTAGGCCTGGTAGGTGACTGTAGTCGTATAAGACATATCTTTAGGCAGTTGTATTATCCCAGTTGGCTCGTGAACAAAGCTTACTGGAAAGCCAGGAAGACATTTTACGCTTCTTGTAACAATCATGTGACAAATAGGGATGAGTAAATGTTTAGTGTTGCCCTATTCTCCCATCTTAGCTAACTTAAGACATTGTAAAAAACAGCACTGTAATGTTCCTTTCTATTACAATAACACCATCAGTAAGACCTTAATGAATAGCAGGACAAATCATTCAACAATTGGATGTGTTTACTCCGTCAAATTCAAGGTATGTGAATTTACTCATGTAGGCCAGGCTGGTAAAACTGTAGCGGGGAGGTGTTATTGGCACCGTCATTCAGTACGCAGGGATGACCACAAAAATGCGATCGCTAAACATTGTCATGAAAATGATCACCCTGGCCACAGATCTTGAAAATCCCGTTATCTTGTATCCCTCTATGATTATGCCACACGTAACGTCATTGAATCTGTCTTAATTGCTAATACTAAGAACTTTAATTTGTCCCCAGGTGATTTTAAAGCCCGTCGTAGCATTAACCAAATCATTATGAGAGAATGGACAAAACACGAAAACATAAAAGTTGTTGTTCAAGACGCACCCAGCTACCCAGGTCAGCTCCCGCCACGTGACCTCTCTTAATCACTCTCCCTTACAATGGTTACGACCAGACAAAGCAGCCAGTGCTCGGTCTATAAAGATTGGTGATGGACGGCCGGAATCAAGTGTGATGGGATGTGAATAACTTTTGTTACGTACTGGCACCTGATGAGGTGGATTGTCTCCACGAAACAAGTCGTGAAATATTTTCTAAAAATTTTCTCAATGAAAAATGTGTTTGTAGTTCATAGAAACATTTTGCCAAAGGGATGTGTTCTATGGAGAAAGATGGTAAGGAATAATTGACATGGTATAGAATTCTAGCCTGCTTTTTTTATTAAGAATGCTAACAACCTAAAAAACGGAAGAGATTCCAAAGTGGCTGTCCTTTTTTTTTTTGCGAGGGAAGAGTGAAAATCAGTACAACTGTAGCTATGGCAAAATTTTCAACACCAGATGCTGGATCAAGTTTAATAACAGCAGTGGAAATTATAAATTTTCTTTATTTAAAAAAGTTTATATCTACATACTTCTCTCTAAAAGAATGACTTGAATATACCTATGTATCCAATTCGAGAAAATTTCGAGCCAACATTCCATGGAAGATTAAGCATAAAGGCTTTTATAGTAGTCATAGTGGAAGCTTCGAGCATGGTATAAGAGGTTATCCTTCCTCTCAAAGTGTTCATCGCAGACTGGGCAGTTGTATCCTTTACCACGCTCGTGTTGGATGGCGTGGTCTTCTGCCTTTCTGCGAGTGTCGAAGAAATGTTCACAGTGAATACAATCCCATCCGTTCTCAGTATGCCTCAGGTATCGGGAAAGACGCTGGCATACCGTAGCTATTATGTGGGCGGCTCGCATTTTTTTTGTAGTGAATGATTTCTTGCAAAAGCTGCAGGCATACAAGCTGTTTCTGTGCATCTTTTCATGGTCTCGAAGATGTGAAATATCTCTACATGTTGTTCCACATGTTTTGCACCTGTGTCCCACTTGTTTAAGCTCGAGGTAGTCTCTCGGGACATCACATATATCATGGAACGTCTCACAGTTCACAGGACACGACCCTACGCCATATGAAGGCGACTGGGTCTCTCTTCGTGTTGACAGAGTGAGTAGTTCGTGAGGCGAGGCAGGAACAGGTGTTGGTGAGGCTTCGCTGTCTGGTTTTGCCTGAGGCATTGGTTCTCCTATAGGATGAGTCTGATCATGGATTCCAGTTCCTTCTTTATGGGTTTGACATGCACTGTGGTAAACCATGGCTTCCCTGTCTGTCGGCTTCTGCAGATTATCTTTGCCGGAAAAGATGGGAATGAGGGGTGGAGGATCAAGGAAGATGTGCCACAGGTTAAACAGTTCTGGCTGTGCCACACCTGGTCGTGGGTTGGTGCTCTCCCCTTGACCCGGGTAGAGAGGTTGCAGGATGCCTGGTTTATGATGATTCAAGTAGTCTAGTACCGTTGAATTAGGTGCAGCATTTAGGCTGTAGTCGACTGGTAGGTGATCTCTAGTACATGGATGCTGAGGACCATCCCGTTGGCTGCTGGGTGATGAGATTCGATCTGCTTTCCTCTGTTCGAAAGAGCCGCTAAGGTCGAGGATGTGGTCGTCCAGACAACCCTGTATGTCCGGAATGGCCTCAGTTGTACTCAGAGCTTCACTGACTTGGGATGGCTGTTCTTGTATATCGCTGCATGACACTGTTGATGTGACAGGATGCACGAAAGGAGCGCCTAGCAAAGGGCCACGACTAACGGAAGGCTCATCCTTCAGGGAGACAGGCGAAGACACAGGACCTTCAGTTACAGGTTCCCGAGTCAAAGAATATATTGCAGTTTCCTGTAAAGTGTCAGGATGCGGAGAGGTCTCAGATATCTGGCGAGGAGAAACCTCTTCCTTTTGGGAAAGACAAGAACCACATGAAAGTGACATTCCCATACGAGGAAGATTTTGTTCAGCAGGTGGAAGCCAAGGGTCACTCGAGGGTGATGTGCCAACGTAAGGGAGAGCCTGGGCCTTCTGTGGAATCCCAGGGTCACTGGAGAGTGATGTGCCTGAGTGGTGATGATCCTTCTCCGGTGTAAGGCAAAGGTCAAACGGCGGCTGTGTGTCCCGGCGAGGATTTTCCTGTGCATTCAGTGGAAGCCAACTGTCAGTTGAGGGTGATGTGCTGACGTGATGATGAGCCCCCTCCTCCGGTGGAAGCCAAAAGTCACACGAAGTTATTGCGAATTGGTGGGGAGGATCTGGCTCCTGTTGAAGCCAAGAGTCACTCGATGGCATTGTGTTGATGAGGGAAGAATCTTGCTCCTCCGTCGGAGGGAAAGAGTCACTCGTGGCTGTCCTCGCCTCGTATGTGCAGGATGTTGGACGCCCTCTGCCCCCAGCTGTGTGACCAGGGTCGTTAATGACGACTCGTCTCTTCGCTAGTAGTGCTGTCGGTGGCGACCTGTCATCCCCATTTTCCTGGCGAGGTGTGGTGGTAAGGAGGTAGTGTGGAAACCCCGAGGTCTTCATGATAGCGGAGTCCACATCCTGCTTCGTCAGTGGGAGCCAAGTATTGCTTAAGGGAAGTGTACTCAGGCCAGGAGGAATCCAGAAGTCTTTAATGGGTGGTTTGACCCCTTGAGAAGGCTCCTGCTCCCTCGGTGGAAACCAATAGCCACTCGAAGGTGCTGTGCTCAGGCGAGGAAGATCCTGATCCACTTGTGGAATCCTGTAGTCAAATGAAGGTGTTATACCCATGTGAAAAGGAACCAGCCCAGTCTCAGGAAGCCAAGAATAGCAAGGTGGTGGTATGCCCACGTGTGGTGGCTCTTGCTCCTTCGGTGGAATCCAAGACTCTCCAGCCGTATGGCCAGAGAGGACATCGAGGCGCGGCTTCTTGGCTGGTGGTGATGCTGGTGTTGCTCCTGACGGCGGCCAGTTCTCCTCATCGTCCTGCTGCAGTCTGGTGAAGGCTCGCTGGCGGGGTCGTCGAAGTCCCGAAGTCTTCTTGGTGAGATCCGTCGCCTGGTGACCCGGCCCTTCTGTACGGTATCTGTCACCACCTGTTGACAATACAGCAGCGTTAATGTCCACGTTACAACAGCAGGAATTCTGTGATTCAGGAGGTCACAAAAACAGGAATATCGTTATTCATGATCACGCAGCAATATAGGTTTTGTGACTGATGTCATCACAGCATGATGTAACAGCATGTCAAAAATCTTTCGTGGTGCTGCTATGAATTGTTGTTGTCGAACATCAGCTGTCAATCACGTAATGATTATGATGGCACTTTATCAGCATGTGTCTACTGTGGAAGGCCCTGCAGGATTCTCTATACCGCATCGTGAAATATAACACAGCAACCGTGTCCAACAGGATCATGCAACATTTACGGGCAAATTGTCATGTCTTGTGACATCTAGAAACTCGCCTTCTCCTTCTGCCACCCACCTTCCCATGTTTGCAACTACCCTTCTCTGCCCAATCATGTTACCGTTTCCACACGTCTGTTAATTGCCTATAATCGGTTAGTTAGTCATTATTGCTTACCCTAATGATATTTGTGCTAACAACCACTTGAACCTGACAACACTGAACTGTTCACGTCACTGTACCATGTTCCACGTAGCCTCACTCCACCCCCATACAGTGTTACCAGCTCAAGTTGACATTCACATGCTGGCGAACTCCTGTAGCCAAGTCTACAACCCTATCTCTTTTTTTAACACTTTAGAGATCCCCGAGCTTTTCCTGGAATCTTGAAATCCCTAAAACTTTTGAATTCCTTGCGTGCAGACCATGTATCCTCGTGTATTGACCTCGTATGCAACTGTTATTGCTCTTTGCCTCACCTTTAGTGTAGTGGTTCTGAACCTTACATTGTCAAGTACAGAAGCTGAAACAACTATCTGTGCATGTTGGGGTGGGGTTGATATGCTTCGAAATTTTACGAGTGACTAATAATATGTGGGGATGGGTTTTGATATGCCTGTCCTCACCCACCACCATTCAGTCCCCATTACAGGAACGTGTTGCCATATGATAACTTATCAGTTATCTATGTAGTTACTGTTTCAAAGTATAGGGAGACGACTGTTACCGCTCCTGATATATGACTTACGTCGTAATGTAACATACAAGCGATATGGTTGTGGCGCGTGATTCGTTTTAACGTTCTAATACCATGACATTTTCGAATCAAGAGACTGAGTTCACTGATTATGAGCCTGGTTCACGAGATGCTTCATTTCTGGTTATGAACCATGTCAGAGCCAACATGTGACGATTCTACGTTTCTCGTGCCAGCCTTCGTGCTAACCTCACAGGAAACCCGGGTAGCCATCATCGCGCTTTACAATGAGGGTCACAGCATTTCTGCCTGGCGGGGGAGGGGGTCGGTGTCCACCGGAACACCACCACCTTCTCTCTCTGCATCAAGGGATACCGCCAGACTGGGGACGCAGCTGATCGGCAATGGAGGGGCCAACCAAACAGCACTACCATGGAGGAGAACCAGGTGGATCGGTCTGATCTGTTGATCATGTCGTAATGAGGCATCTGAGGAAGCGGTGAGGGAGGCGATCTCACATACGTGTTGGTGGCATCCATGATGCCTCGCGGGCTTCATGACGTCATAGCGACAGGGGGAACTGATGTACAATACGAAGCCAATATAAAAGATAACCAATTCCTATGTTCATTTTCTGTATTTGGGTATTCATGAAAACTGGCACAACATAGCACACATACTTCTGACGCCAATTCAGATGCTTGTCAGAACGAGCAGAGATAATATACTTTTGCAGAACCTAACTGGTAAACGAGGTGGTAACCACTTGTTGGAAGATATAGGCCAATACAGAAATGTAATGTCAATCTTACATCATGGGTTCTGTATAGTCGTGATTTGAATAGATTTTTCGTTCGTTAGTCGTGAAGTTCAAATATATCAGTGAGAACGACTTCACATGGCTGTTTACAATATCGCAAACATGATTAACGAATACGACGATATACTACAATGAAACAACATATGGCGTTACCACAGGGGTATCAACCTCCGACCCGAACAGCCCTCATTAACACGGCTACCAGCCCCCGACCCAAACACCCCTCATAAACCAATATCTGTCGACTCTATCCTCATATTGTTTCCCACAAAGTATGCACAGACAGTTATTTTAGCTACTGTACATTAACTTCGTCAGTCCTGTACGATGCGGACCACGTTAAACACACTTCTGATATAGGAAAATTACTTTTTACTTAAACCATACATAGAAAAATGCCCAGAAAATGTTGCTCAACATTCCTTATCAATATATATATATATATATATATATATATCCACATTCCTTTCTGCTTACGACTGAAACATCTGAGACTCTATACCGTCTGGATGGCTTTCGTGTTGCACCTGCTGGAAACAGGTTTTGAAATACCAACCCACTGCAATCACCTCGTTAGAGAATGACTACGCTCATACATCGTCCCTAATCTAGACAAAACTGACCTGTACCTTCCAACCTCCAGAAATCTCAATATAGGTCTTTCTATAATGTACATAGTTTACAGTACTGTAAAATCACTATCTATCTATGTTCTGACAAAGCGGCCTGTATGCAGTGAAAGCGCGTACGGTCTCGGGAGACACTTAAGATTTTTCGAAACGTAGTTATGATTTAAAGCTGACGGCATTAATATCCTGACATATGACAGGTGTTTCGATCAAATAAAACGACCAAGTAGTGGAGCTTTGATAAGTCATCAACAGTTCATCTCATTCCAGACGCTATCCTATAGTTTCAACTACCTACCACACAAGCACATTAAGATCTTATAACTTCTTTTCGTAGATAACTACCGCAAGATCTTGCTTTCTTCACCGTCTTTTCTATGGTATTAATATCTATCAAATGATAGATTTTTCCCAGTGAAAGCAAGCCTCGCGAGTATACAAACAATGTCGTTAACTATACCCTCTGGAATCTGGGCCCCAGCCGAACAATACAGAATGAGAAACATTCATTCTTACAAAACTGTAAACTTACATTTCCTGTCAGCGCCATCCAACAAATCAGAGACAACAGCAAACATGCAACTTTTGTGAGGAACAATTTAGAAGAGTTTGATATACGAGGCTGTAATGCGAGGCCTGTGAAGTTTTTTTTCAGATCAATCAAAAAATTCCCTAAAGTTCGTCACATTATGATATATTGTTAGTCGACAACTTTGCTCATTGGCGCGTCATCCATGTATGTCAGACACTGAACTTAATCAGTCAACGTAATCGCCAGGAAGAGCCCTGTACATGGAACAGAAACTGGCTTACCGGAAGAAAGCAGAGCGTAGTATTAAACGGCGAAGCCTCAGATTGGCTAGACGTAACAAGTGGTGTGCCACAGGGGTCGGTCCTAAGCCCACTTCTTTTCATAGTACACATCAATGACCTAAGAACTTGGTCTCATATCTAAGATCTCCAAATCTGCTGACGATACTAAACTAGGAGGTAGAGCGGTAGACAGGCGGGAATGCGAAATGATTCGAAAAGATCATAACTTACTAATAGAGTGGTCAGACAGATGGCAAATGAAGTTTAATATAGACAAGTGCAAAATTATCCACTTTGGAGACAAGAATATACGTTACGACTGCAAACTATTCGGAAACTTTCCAACTAAAGTAAATGAAGAAAAGGACCTCGGAATTGTCATTAGCAACAATTTGAAATAAACTGAACAGTGTCAAGTAGCAAGTATAAAAGGCAACCAAATGTTAGGTTTCATACCCCGGAACACAGATTACAAGACACCAGAAAAATTCTCACATCATACATCTCTAGTAAGACCACACCTTGAATATGCAGTCCAGTTTTGCCCCCCAAACTATATGAGATACGAGGAAAAATTATAGCAAGTACAAAGACGCGTGGCAAAACTGATCGCATCCCTTAGAAATCTGGCATTCGAAAAGAGGTTGAAAAGATTGGATCAAATCTTTATAAAACAGTGACTTCGCAGCGACTTCATCCAAGCGTTTGAAATTCTGAACAAGTTCGATAGGATAAATCACGAACATGTTTTCGAAATACAAGAAATTATGGTTACCAAGACATGGAATAAAACTCAAAGCTAAACGATGTAGTACAGACGTGGGAAAAACTTCTTTTCCTATAGGTGTGTTGAGCACTAGGAAAAGTTACCGTCAGACGTAGTGAATGCTAAGACTATAAATA
>JAUUDZ010063939.1:0-10202 GCA_032361705.1 Panulirus versicolor
GCCACCAGTGGCATCATTACCACATGGAGGGAGTGCTGCACATGGCCAGCCTGGCCACTATAGGCGTCAAAACCACAAACAGTACGGGATGTTTGCCCTAGAGTATCATTTCTCAACCTCACTCAGTCGATCTCAACGTAGCATTTGAAGCTAAAACCTGGCCACTACACAACCTGGCCACTACACAACCTGGCCACTACACAAACTGAACACACACAGCCTGGCTGATACACCACTTGACCACTACACAACCTGACCACTGCACAACCTGCCCTCTTCACAACCTGGTCATTTCACCACCAGCCCACTACACATCCTGTTCACTACACAACTTGCCAACTTAACAACCTGCCTACCGCCTAACCTGACCATTAAACAACCTGGCCATTACCCAACCCGACCACTACACAACCTTTCCATTAAACAACATGGCCCTTACACAAACTGGCCACTACACAACCTGACCACTTCACAACCTAACCACTTCACAATCTAACCACTTCGCAACGTGACCACTTCACAACCTGGCCACTACACAACCTGGCCACTACACAAATTGAACACACACCGCCTGACTGATACACCACAAACCACTACACAACCTGACCACTGCACGACCTGCCCTCTTCACAACCTGGTCATTCACTACCAGCCCACTGCACAACCTGCTCACTACACAACTTGCCAACTTAACAACCTGGTCACTGTATAACCTGACCATTAAACAACCTGGCCATTACCCAACCCGTCCACTGCACAACCTGTCCATTACACAACATGACGCTTACTCAAACTGGCCACTACACAACCTGACCACTTCACAACTTAACCAAATCACAACCTAACCAATTCACAACCTGGCCACTTCACAACCAGGCCAATACACAATCTGACCACTACACAACATGACCACTACACAACATGGCCACTTCACAAGTTCGCCATTGCACAACATGTATCTCTATACAACATGGTTACTACACAACATGGTCACCATGCAATCTGGCCACTTCCAGACCTTGCCACTACATAACCTGGCCACGCTATTACCCAGTCAATGAACAGCTTGACCAGTACACAACCTGACAACTACACAGCATGACAATAACACAACAGGCAACTATAAAACCTGGCCAATACGCAAGCTGGCCACAACACAACTATTCGACTAAACATCCTGGGCATTTCACAACTTGGCCATTGAGCAACTTAACCTCTACACAACATTGTCGCTCAACAACTTGGCCACTACACAACCTAGCCTTTACAAAACCAGGTCACTACACAACCTTGTCAATACATAACCTGGCCACTACACAACCTTACCACAAAACAACCTTGCCACTACAAAATCGGGCCACTACACAATTTGGCCACTTCACAATTTAGCCACTTCACAACCTGGCCATTATACAACCTAGCCACCACACAACTTGGCCATTTCACAACTTAGTTACTTCACAACCTGGCCACTATACAACCTAGCCTTTAATCAACTTGACCACCATACAACCTGACGACTTCGCAACCTGGTCACTACAAAAATTGGTTTATATACACCGTGATCACTACACAACCTAGCCCCTACTCAACTTGGTCACCACGCAACCTGACCACTGCACAACGTTAGCACAACACAGCCTGGCCACTACACAACTTGGTCACCACGCAACCTGACCACTGCACAACGTTAGCACAACACAACCTGGCCACTACGCAATCTTACCACTTCACAACATGGTCACTACACAGCTGGCAACTGCACTACCTGGCCACTATACAACTTGGCCACTACACAGCTTCTTTATTTCACAACATTACAGTTACATAACTTGGTCACGACACTGCCTAACCATTTCACAACCTGGTCAATACACAACTTGGCCATTACAAAAACTGACCACTACACATCCTGACCACTACACAACCTTGCCACTACACAACCTGGCCACTATACAATCTTGCCACTTCACAATCTGGCCACTACACAGCCTCCTCACCTCACAACATTGCCGTTTCACAATTTTGCCACTACACGAAATAACCACCTCACAACCTGGTCACTACATAACCTGGTCACAGCAAAAACTGGCCACTACACAACCTAAGCACTACACAAACTGACCACTTCACAGCCTGGTCACTACACAACCTGGTCGCTACACAACCTGGTCGCCACACAACCTGGCCCTAACAAAACGTTTTCACTACACAATCTGATCATTATACAACCTAACCACTAATCAACCTGATCACTACACAATCTAGCGATTTCACAACCTGGCCACTGCACAACTTGGTCATTACAAAATCTGGTCAATACACACTACACAACTTGGCCATTTAACAATATGGCCACTACAAAACTTGGCCACAACACAACCTCGGCAATGAATAACCTGGCTACTACACAACGAGGTCAACACGCAACCTGGCCACTACAAAACCTGAGCACAACACAACCTGGCTACTACATAACTTGCCACCTCAGAACCTGGCCACTATACAACCTGGCAAATACAAAATCTGGCCATTACACAGCTTGGCCGCTAGACAGCCTCCTCACTTTAAAACATGGCCATTACACAACTTGGCCATTGCACAACTTAATCATTTCACAACCTGGGCACTACAAAACCTAGTCACTACAATATCTAGTCACTACACAACCTAGTCACTACATAATTTGGCCACTACAAACCTGACCACTACACAACCTGGACACTTCACAACCTGGCCACTACACAACCTGGCCACTGCACAACCTGGTCACAACAAACTCTGTTCACTACGTAACCTGGCCACTACATAACCTGGCCACGACATAACCCGGTCACTATACAATGGCAACTACACAACCTGGTCACCACACAACCTCTCCTCAACACAATCTGGCCCCTATAAAACGTTTCCACTACAAAAACTGGTCACTTCACACCTTAGCCACAACACAATTTGGCAACCACACAACCTGCCACTATACAACCTAGCCACTAATAAACCTGACCACCATACAAACTAGCGACTTCACAACCTGATCACTACGCTACTTGGTCACTTCGAAAACTGATCACTACACACCCTGACCACTTTACAACTTGGCCACTACGCAACCTGGCCACCACGCAACCTGGACACTACACAATCTGAGCACTACACAACCTGGCCACTACACAACCTTGCCAATTCACAACATGGCCACTAAACAGCCTGACCACTACAGAACCTGAGTACTACACAACCTGGCAACTATACATCCTTACCACTTCACAACCTAGCCACTAAACAAACAGACCACTACACAAACCGGCCGTTACATAACGTAGTCACTATAAAACCTAGACTTTACACAGCCTAGCCTCTACACAGTCTAGCCATTACAAAAATTGGTCATTTCACAACCTGGCCGTTTCACAACCTGGACTTCACAATCTGGCCACTACAAAACCTGGCCACTACATAACGTGGTCCCTACCCAACCTGGCCACTATACAACCTTGTTACTGCACAACCTGGCCACTTCACAACATGATCACCACACAAACTGGCCACTACACAACCTAAGCACTACACAACCTGGACACGACACAACCTGGCAACTATACAACCTGGCCACTGCACAACCTAACCACTGCACAACCTAGCCACTACACAACCTGGCCACTACACAACCTGGCCATTGCGCGACCTTATCACGACACAACTTGGCCACTACTCATTCTCGCCACTGTACAACCTGACCAACACACAACCAGGCCAATGCACAACCTGATCACTACACAACCAGGCCATAATGTAACCTTGCCACTGCAAAACCCAGCCACTACACAACCTGGCCACTACAAACTCCGGCCACTGCACAGCATGATCACTACACAACATGATCACCACACAACCTGGCCACTTCACAACCTGGCCACTTCAGACCAGGTCACTACGCACACTGATGACTACACAACCAGTCCACTACACAACCTGGCGACTACAAAACCTGGTCAGTGCACAGCATGACCACTACATAACTTGGCTAATACACAACTTAGCCATTGTACAAACTTACCACTACACAACCTGGCCACTACACAACCTGGCAACAACACAACCAGATCACCGCACAACCTAGCCTCTGCACAAACTGACAAAGACACAACATAGCCACAACTGCAAAACCTGTCAACTGCACAACCTGGCCGCTATAAATCCCGACCATTACACAACATGATAACTACACAACATGACCACTACACAACCTGGCCGCGTTACAGCCTGGCCACTACAAACCTGGTCACTACACACGCTGTTCACTGCACAACCTGTCCACTGCAGATCCTGGCAATTGTACAACCTGACCTCTACACAACCTGGCCACTACACAACCTGACCGCTATATAATTATGCTACTAGAAAACTTGTCCATTGTATAAGCTGACCATTTACAACCTGATCATTACACAACTTGGCCACTACACAACTTTGCCACTACGCAGCCTGGCCGCCATTTTCCAACCTGGTCACTACACAATCTGACCACTACATAAACTTGTCAATACGTAACTTGGCCATTTCACAACCTGGTCACTAAACAACCTGGCCACTACAAAATCTGGTCACCAAGCAATCTAGCCACTACAAAGCCGGCCACAACACAACTTAGCCTCTACACACCCTTGCCATTTCACAACCTGGTCACCAAAAAACCTGGTCAATACACAACTTGACCACTAAACAAACTTGTCAATACATAACATGGCCAGTTCACAACCTACTCACTACACATCCTGACCAATAAACAACCTGGCCACCATGCAACTTGACTATTACACAACCTGACCACTACACAACTTGGCAACTATAAACTGACGACTACACAACCTAGCGACTGCCCAACCTGGCCACTGCGCAAAGTGACCACTACACAACCTGGCCACTGCACAACCTGACCACCACACAACCTGGCCACCGCATGAGCTGACCACTACACTACCTTGCCATTATATAACTTTGCCACTGCAAAACCTGGCCAATACGCAACCTGGCCATTACAAATCCCGGCCACTACACAACACAATAGCTACACAACATGACCAGTACCCAAACTGGCCACTTCACGACCTGGCCACTAAAAACCTGGCCAATTATGTAACCTTGTCACTGCAAAACCTGGCCAATGCACACCTGGCCACTACAAATCCCAGCCACTACACACCCTCATCACTACACAACATGACCACCACACAACCTGGCCACCACAAACCTGGTCACTATATACACTGTTCACTACACAACCTGTCCACTACACAACCTGGTCACCTTAGAATTTGGCCACTGCACAACCTGGTCACTGCACACACTGGTTACTACAGAACCTGCACTGCACACAACCTGGCCACTACACAACCTGACCACTACACAACCTGACCACTTCATAACCTGGCCACTATATAACTTTCCCACTAAATAACTTGTCCACTGTATAAGCTGACCAGTACACAACCTGATCATTACACAACCTGATTACACAACAAACCCACTACTACATAACTTGGCCACTACTCAACCTGGCCACTACACAACCTGGCCTCTACACAGCCTTGCCAGTTTACAAACTGGTCACCACAAAACCAGGTCAATAAACAAATTGATCACTACACAAATTTGTCAGTACATAACCTAACCACTTTACAACATAGTCACCACGCAACCTGGCCACTACACAATCTACCCACTACACAACCTGGCCTCTACACACCCTTGCCATTTCACAACCTGGCCACCACAAAATCTGCTCACCACACAATTAAATCAGTACACAAATTTGTCAATACATAACCTAGCCACTTCCCAACCTGGTCATTACACGACCTGGCCACCACAAAACCCGGTGACCACATAACTTGGCCATTACACAACCTGGTCTCGACACACCCTTGCCATTTCACAAACTGATCTCCACAAAACCTGGTCGTTACACAACTTGTCCACTACACAAATTTGTCAATACATAACCTGATCACTACACATACACAACCTGACCAATACACAACCTGGTCATCCCGCAATCTGACCACTACACAAACTGAGCGTTAAACAACCTGGCGACTACACAACCTGCCCACTACATAAACTGAGCACTACACAACCGGCCACTGCACAACCTGGTGACTGCACAACCTGGCCATTGCACAATCTGACCGCTAAACAACCTGGCCACTGCACAACCTGGCCACTAAACAATCTGGCCACTAAACAACCTAGCCACTATATAACTTTCCCACTGAAAACCTTGCTCACTGGATAAACCGACCACTACACAACCTGATCATTACACAAACTGACCACTACACAACCTGATCATTACACAAACTGACCACTACACAACTTGGCCACTACTCAACCTAGCCCCAACACAACCTGACCTCTACACAGCCTTCCTAGTTTACAACCTGGTCACCAAATTAAAACAGGTCAATAAACAAAGAGATCACTACACAAACTTGTTAATACATAACCTGGCCACTTCACAACCTGCTCACTATACAACTTGGCGACAACACAACCTGGTCACCATGCAACATGGCCACTGAACAACCTGGCCACTACACAACTTGCCTCTACACACCCTTGCCATTTCACAGCCTGGTCACCAAAAAAACCTGGTCACTACAAAATTTAATCACTAAACAAACTTGTCAATACATAACCAGGCCACCTCACAACCTGGTCACTACACAACCTGGCCACTACACAACCTGGCCACTATACAACCTGACCACTACACAGACTGGCCACTACATAAATTTCCTACTAAAAAGCTTGCTCAGTGTATGAGCTGACCACTACACAACCTGATCATTACACAACCTGACCACTACACAACTTGGCCACTACTCAACCTGGCCACTACATAACCTAGCTTCTACATAGCCTTGCCATTTTACAACCTGGTCACCTCAAAACCAGGTCAATAAACAAAATGACCACTTTACAAATTTGTCAATACATAAGCTGGCCACTTCACAACCTGGTCACTACACAACCTAGCCACTGCACAACCTGGTCATCAGGCAACCTAGCCACTACACAACCTGGCTTCTACACACCCAAGCCATTTCACAACCTGTTCACCACAAAACCTTGTCACGGCACAATCTAACCACAACACAAACTTGTCAACACATAACCTGGCCACTTCACAACCTGGTCACTACACCTGTCCTCTACAAAACCTTGTCACCACACAAACTGGCCACTACACAAACTGAGCACTACATAACCTGGTGAGCACACGACTTGGCCACTACATAACCTGAGCATTGCACAACCTGGCCACTACACAACCAGGACACTACACAACCTGGTCATTGCACAACCTGACCACTAGACAACATGGCCACTACACAACCTGGTCACAAGAAAATCTAACTACCACACAACCTGGTCACTGCACAACCTGACAACTACACAACTAGTCCACTACAAAATTTGGCCACTACACAACCTGACCACTACACATCCTGGCCACTATATAACTTTCCCACTAAATACCTTGTCCACTGTATAAGCTGACCAATACACAACCTGATCATTACACAACTTGACCACTTGGCCAGTACGTAACCTGGACAATACACAGCCTAACCTCAGCACAGCCTTGCCATTTTACAATTCGGTCACCACAAATCCAGGTCAATAAACAATTTGACCACTACACAAACTAGTCAACACATAAGCTGGCCACTTCACAACTTGGTCACTATACAACCTGTCCACTACACAACCTGCTCATCATGCAACCTGGCCACTATAGAACCTCCACTACATAACCTGGCCTCTACACACCCATGCCATTTCACAACCTGGTCATCACAAAACCTGGTCACTACAACATTTAACCACTATACAAACTTGTCAACACATAACCTGGCCACTTCCCATCCTAGTCACTATACAACCTGCCCACTACACAACCTGACCACTACAGAGACTGGCCACTATATAACTTTCCCACTAAAAACCCTACTCAATGTATAAGCTGATAATTACACAAACTGGTCATTACACAACTTAGCCACTACTCAACCTGGCCACTACACAACCTAGCCTCTACACAGCCTTGCCATTTCACAATCTGGACACAATAAAACCAGGTCAATATACAATTTGACCACTTCACAAATTTGTCAATACATAACCTGGCCACTTCACAACCTGGTCAGAAGACAACCTGGTCACCAAGCGACCTGGTCACCAGGCAACCTGGCCACTACACAACCTCGCTACTACACAACTTGGCCCCCTACACACCATAGCCATTTCACAAACTGGTCACCACAAAACCTTCTCACCACACAATCTAACCACCCCACAAACTTGTCAGTACATAACCAGGCCACTTTACAACCTGGTCACTACACAATCTGGCCACTACAAAACCTTGTCACCATGCAACCTGGCCACTAAACAACATGGCCTCTACACACCCTTACCATTTCACAACCTGGTCGCCACAGAACCTGGTCACTACTCAACTTTTCCACTACACAAACATGTCAATACATGACCTGGCCTGATCCTAAATTGGTCACTACACAACCTACCACTACACAACCTGGTCAACACGCAACCTGGCCACTACACAAACTGAGCACTACACAACCTAGCGAGTAAACAACTTGGCCACTACATAACCTGAACACTGCACAACCTGGCCACTACACAACCTAGCCACAACACAACCTGGCCATTACACAACCTGACCACTACGCAACATGGCCACTACACAACCTGGCCACTAGAAAACCTAACTACCACACAACCTGACCACTGCACAACCTGACAACTACACAATCTACACCACTACACATCCTGGCCACTACACATCCTGATCACTACACAACGTGGCCACTATATAATTTCGACACTAAAGAACATGTCCACCGTATAATCTGACTGCTACACTACCTAATCATTACACAACCTGACCACTACATAATTTTGCAAATGCACAACCTGGCCACTACACAAACTGGCCTTTACACAGCCTTGCCATTTTACAACCTGGTTACCACAAAACCAGGTCAATAAACAATTTGACCACTTTACAAATTTGTCAATACATAAGCTGGCCAGTTCACAACCTGTTCACTACACAACCTGGCCATTACACAACCTGGTCACCACGCAACCTGGCCACTACACAACCTGGCCACTACACAACCTGGCCACTACACAACCTGGACTCTACACACCCTTGTTATTTTACAACCTGGTCATCACAAAACCTGCTCACTGCATAATCTAACCACTACAAAAAAAATTGTCAATACATAACATGGCTAATTCACAACCTAGTCACTACACAATCTGACCACTTCACAACCTGGTCACTACGCAACATGGCATTACACTACACAACCTGAGCACTACACAACCTGCGACTACACTACCTGGCCACTGCACAAACTGACCACTAAACAACCTCGCCATCGCACAACCTGACCACCAGACAACCTGGCCACTATATGACTTGGCCAAAACACAACCTGGCCGCAAATCCCACCTCTACACATGATAACTACATATGACTACTGCACAACCTGGCCACTTCACAACCTGACAACAACAAATCGGGTCACTAAACACATTGTTCACTACACAACCTGTCTGCTACACAACCTGGCCATTACACAACCTGACCACTACACAACCTGGGTACCTTGTCACTGCAAAACTTGGCCTCTGCAAAACCTCGCCACTACAAATACCTACCACTACACACCTTCACCACTACACAACATGACCACCACACAATTTGGCAACTTCACAACCTGGACTGGTCACTACACACACTGTTCACTACACAACTTGTCCACTACACAACCTGGCTACCTCATAATTTAGCCACTAAACAACCTGGTCACTGCACAACCTGGCCACTATATAACTTCCCCACTAAAAAAAACCTGTCCACTGTTTAAGCGGACCACGCAACCTGATCATTACACAGCCTGACCACAACAAAACTTGGCCATTAGACAATCTGGCCACTGCACAACCTAGCCTTTACACTGCCTTGTCATCTTAATACCTAGTTACCACAAAACCATGTCAATAAACACTTTGACCACTACATAAACTTGTCAATACATAAACTGTCAATTTCTTAACCTGGTTACTACAAAACCTGGCCACTCACTACGCAT
>JAUUDZ010063959.1:0-19177 GCA_032361705.1 Panulirus versicolor
TATGGAGATGATCTACTAGTTTAGCTTCGCATTGAAACTAGCTTTGGGAAATGGCCACATATGTTTGATGTCATTTATTCAGTTTTTTTTTGGTTCCGGAAATACCTTGGGACCTTAATTTCGGGCATTTTATTTTATTTAGCTACATTAAGTCGATAATTATGTATGTATGAGAAAATTTGGCATTATTTAATGTAGATTTAGGTAGTTCACTTGGAAATTTATTAATAGACCCTATAAAAACTTCACTTAACATCACTTGATAGGTTGTACGAAAGTAGAAATATTATAACATATTTCTTCACTGATAAATGTGCTGTGTCACTTTTCATCCTGTTTCATATTGGCAGTGCATTTACATGAGTGTGTCAGCTATATCATATTCAAATCACTGGCACGGGCACAAGATAGATTTTGGTTGCCAAAGAGGTTGGGTGAGATTTTCACAGGTTCTTTTACATAATATGAAAGGTCCCTGAATCATTATGCTCCCCTGGTATTTTTGTAATGACAACGAATCATTTAAATTACCCAAGTCATCAGCCATCTCCTAAGCTAGTTTTGTTGCAGAGCTAGACTGAAGGGTTACCATGCAGATATTGTTTAGTTTCCTTGCACTGTTTTACTGCTGAATTAATGACTTCATGATACACAAACTATGCTAGAATTGAACAGCATTTCTTCTAAATAGTTGCTTCAGATGTGTAAATGACTTATCTGCTCTTGTATGGAGCACTGCTCTGTCTGGAAGGATTCTGGCTTTACACACTTTCTAAACATAGTAAAGTCCAATGCAGTCTGATTTATCAACTCTCCCAGTCTTACCCCATGATGTGACCCACTTGCTTTATGTTCGAGTGTTGGTTCACTTTTCCTCTTTTGTAGACATTACTTCGGATTCTACACCCAAGAGCTAGCTGCTCATGCACCTCCACTCTTAGCTAGACCATGTAGTGCTTGTCAAGCTTCTGCATCACATGATTACTTTATGGTCATTGGCAGCTCAAGGGTTGGTCATTGTGATATATGTTTCTCTTTACACTTTACCCATTTATGCCTTTGCAGCAGTTAAGGCTTGTCCTCAGGATCGACTTTTGTCAGTGAGTGGATCCTCCAACATAAAGAGAAATTCTTAAAGTGTCACATTTGTTTTTGAACAGCTGGTGTTAGGGATTGAAACAAGCTGCGATGATACAGGTGCTGCTGTCATAGATGATACTGGAAAAGTATTGGGGGAAGCCCTACACAGTCAGAAAAAAGTGCATATAAAGTAAGTTGTTTGGCAGTGTCATTGGATTATTACATAATGATGAAGAAAATATGCATGATACAGAAATGGTGCCTATTCTAAATCATTTATTGTATTTCACTTATAGATACCGTGTTTAGAAATGATATCTTACATTTATATAAGACTGTAGTGTGTTTGATTTCTGTAAATTAGATTTTGTTGTAGGTAACAGGCAGCCACTAACCAAAGGGTTACTACTACCACCAGGGTATTGGATGGATTTATGATGGTGCCAGTGCCTATCACATTTCCCTCCTTGGCCCAGGCTGCTGTCTTTTCTTTCTTCATTTACATGAGTTGCAGGAATACAATCCACAAACATACACTTTATCATACTTGACCCTTAACAACATGCAGCCCAATTAACTCTTCACTCTACATCATGAACTTCCTAATTTTATAACTTAAGAAAGAATTTTGCCCACTACGATGGTGACATAGTGAGTGAACACTGCAGTGCAGTGGCTATCACATTTCCCTCCTTGGTCCAGGCTGCTGTCTTTTCTTTCTTCATTTATACGAGTTGCAGGAATACAATCCACAAGCATATACTTTATCATACTTGACCCTTTACAACATGCAACCCACTTAACTCTTCATTCTACATCACGAACTTCCTAATTTTATTCCTTAAGAAAGAATTTTGCCCACTATTTTGTGTCATAAGGGTTGACATAACAGGGGTGGTAGATGGAGGCTGAAAACCCTCCCAGTTTGTATCATCACTTTCTGAAAATTTGAATGGAAGAAGGAGTCATATGAAGGTTTACCATCCATAACTCAGCCTGGGATGTCTGAACGTGTATGACTGTAACCGAGGATGAAAAGAAATGAGAGTTAGATGCTGTGTTTGATGAAGGAAACATGGCCACTCAGACAGAAGGAAGCAGCATTTCTCAGTCAAGCCTCCCATATGAACCCTCATTTAGTGTGGAAAATTAAACTTTTTGAGGGGTATAGGTAGCTTCATTCCCCCCAAAAATGGATATTCATAATCCTATATTGATTAGCAAGGATTTAATATTAGTTATAAACATTAGCTGGAGGTAGTAGATAGGAACATTAGGCAGGAGCATTGAAGTAGAAGTAGTCAGTAGGAACATTCAGTAGGAGCCTCTGCAAACACTGCACTAGACTTGCTCTCTACTAGTGACCTGTTAAGGGTGAGTCTTTAAGGCTGAGAAGCATCACTGGAGTTCCTTAGTCATGTAGACTTCATTGCCTTGGCCACCCTCTTGAGGACGAACCAGAAGGAAACAGACATCAGGGGCCGTATGCAGAAAACTTCTTAGAATGCTTAAGTATGCTTAACCCCAAAGAATTTTACTTAACTTTAAGAATTTTGTGAAGCATGTTTCTGAAAGCTGCCCTACGCTTATATATTTGCTTAGAAGACGACAAATATTTTGACCCAAACTGCATTTCATACTTCTTAAATCGTATGCTTAAGTTTTGCTAAGCATCATGCTTAGTCCTTTTCCGTGTGGCACTTAAGTCACTAGCTCAGCTAAGCATAAAAATAAGCAGAAATCTAAGAATTTTTCTGCATATGGCCCCAGAGTTATAGACAGATAACATCTGTTAGTTAAAAATGAAAATGTTTACTTCATTTATGAGATAGCCAAACCATCATTTAGAAATAGTTTTCATGTAATGTTTGGGGGTGTATTCTGCATACACTCTTTTGGGTAGAATGTGGTAAGGCACATGATAGTTAAAGTTCACTCTTTCTAATGTGTACATATGAATTTGTAGGTATGGAGGCATTATTCCACCCGTGGCACAACGATTACATGAACAAAACATATGTCAGGTTGTTAATGAAGCTTTGGAGAAGGCAAAGGTTACTGTAGGTGATTTGAATGCAGTTGCCACTACTGTCAAACCAGGTACAAAATATCTCACCTTGTCAATAAAATCTTCCATACTAATGTATAAGGACCAAGTGATAAAGAGATAACAGTCATTGAGAATTAACTGGTTAATGAAACTCTGTGTCTTTGTTCTTTAAGTCTGTTACTGTTCCTTTTGTGCAGTGATTTGATCCTCTTAGTTTACTTGGTCCTTCTTCTAAGTATTGTTGCACATTTTAAAGAGATATTAAACTATCAGCATATCATGTCACCACATCTGGCTTCTATAATACTGGCTTTCTCAGTTTTTGAAATGTCTATTAATCTTTTCACAGAATCACTCATTTTGATTGTTTTAATATGATGATTTTATTTGATACATATAGAAGAACTTCATTTTAGGCTTGCCCCTGTCCTTGGCTGTGGGTACAAAGTATGGGAAGAATCTTGCTTTAAGTGAAGGAAAACCATTCATTCCCATACACCACATGGAGGCACATGCTCTAACAGTGCGTATGATAAAAGAGGTAGGTCACGTGTTGTGATTAGTCTTTGTAGAGGGAAAATTATTTATGTAAAGTATGTATGCACAATGATTCAGTTTCATATCAGCAGAGAAACCATTGAAACAAAGATGCTCTAATTATGGTTTCTGGAAGGGACATACTGCTTTGACAAAGTTACTATTTTTCTTTTTTCCAACAATATATAAAGGTTTTTATGCTGCAGTATTCTTTCAGAAGGTCATAGCTTACATGTGGTTGCTTACTCTCTTGATCGTTGGTCAATTATTGGACAAACAATTGATGATGCTGATGGAGAAGCCTTAGATAAGATATTGTACTTGGGTTTACTGTGGAGTGTATACTCCATTATGATGCCAACATCTGTAGTTAATTTATTTTTGAATGTGAAAAAGAAATCAGCATGAATTACTTTGTTTCCTGTGTTTAGAATTAGGTGATCATACTTTTAAGTGATTCTGTATATCTGCTTTATAACTGGGTGTCAAATAGTAGCATCATTTGAGATTTTTTTTCCCAAAAGAAGAAGAAGGGGGCCAAGTGAGGAAATTTTCCCTCAAAGGCTCAGTCATCTGTTTCTGATGCCTCTTCACTAATGCGGGAAATGGTGAGTATGAATGAAAAAAAGTGTCTGTTCAAGGGTTAGGGTAATGTTTGAACCCCAGCCATGTAAGGGCTTTCGTATGTGCTCAAAGGACTTAGCTTTTATTAAACTTTAAAACTCTAATTTTATACTATGGTTATGTTTTTCCCAAATACCTGATCTAAAAGCACCTTTTATTACAGAATGAGTGATGATATTTTTGAACATTCCTTTTCAGGTGGAATTCCCTTTCTTGGTGCTGTTGGTGTCAGGAGGTCATAGCTTACTTGTGGTTGCTCACTCTCTTGATCTTTGGTCAATCATTGGACAAACAATTGATGATGCTCCAGGAGAAGCCCTAGATAAGGTATTGCACTTGGGTTTGCATTGGACTGCACACTCCATTATCATGCCAGCATCTGTAGTATATTTGTATGTGAAATGAAAAAAATAGCAGACTGAATTACATTATGTTCCTCCATTTAGAACTAAGTGGTCATACTTTTAAGTGATTCAGTATGTCTGCCTCATAACTGGGTTTCAGATAGTTGCATCATTTAAGACATAAAAAAATCTTAAAGTCAGTAAGCTTTTATAAAGTGAAGATGCAGGTATTATAAATCAGGCAGGTTACAAAGTTAAAAGTAGGGTAAAGAGAAGAAAACAGTCAGCAGTATTCATGTGAATGTATGGAATTTTGAGCTCATGATCACTGCTTTCACACTCCTTTCCTTTTATCAGTAGTCTGGTCCAAGATTGTATAATATGCTTCCTGGTGCTTGCTGTCATTTATGTTTCCATGAAGTAGGCTTACCATACCACAGCCCCTTTTAGGATATTCCTTCAAGGCAATGATTAATGTTTCATACTATAGAGGGTAAAGACTTCCTTTCAAAGGAATTGGATATGGTGCTGTTACATAAGATTTAGTTTAAGAAGTAAGGTTCAAAACGTCTGTGAACTGAGTTGATAGTAACCTGCTTATTGCTTTTTCTTGAGGCACATTTGCACCTGTTAGGTGACTTCTAGTTTCTGCTCCATTTAGCACCAATTTAAGAGCATATCCTTGAAAATAGTTGCTAAGCAAGAGTAAAACAAGTCTGTAAATTCACAGGGCTTTGAGAAATCTTTGGTTTCTCACTGAATGTGGCACTAGCAATGTACAGTGCTGACATGGGTGATTTTTATATTGTCTTTTGCCTAGTGCTGGGCAGGTGAGCAAGCAGATCAGCTGTAGGGCATCTGTGCCTGAATCTAAATTGTCTTTCATTTAGCAGATGATATTCAAGAGTTTTTTCATTTGATTGGAGTTTGTTGTTTTTTACGTTTTCCAGTGATGGAAAGCAGATATACTAGTCTGTCATTCATAATGTTTTCTTAGGTCATTTTACTTTGGAATAGAACAGTAATTGCTGCTTTGACAAGGCTGGCCAAGGGTAGCATGTGAGAAACAATGCAACTTTATCTACACAGCTTCATGATAGATTTCCCTCATCAAGATCTGAAGCCCTTTTAGTGTTTAGCATCTCCACAAGATGAGTATGTTGTTTGATTAGAGGACTTAGTCATTTTTTTGCATAGTATGTTTTGGTAATATTGGGTGTTATACTTTTCAGTTTTAGGCCTGTGCTCAGTCTCCAGAGTTTATGGCTGTAGACTAGGTTTTCCTTTATTGCTACGCACCACTTTCCATCATGTGTGTCTGATGATGTGATAGTGTTGTTTAATGGGGTTTTCCTGATCCTCTTTAAGTAAGGATCACCACAAGGGCCATTGCTGCTAACCTTAATTTTATTTTGGTGTTTGCTTTCTGATATGAGGTGACTAAGCAGCAAACTTCAGTCATTTAATGACATAGCTGTTTCACTGTTTGTACTTTGAAGTTGTTATTCTCTAAGCAAGATCCATATTTGATATTGAATTGCCTGTCATTAGTAATAGTCAGATCAAAGCTGATCTCGTAATTTGTACAGGTAATGCAATTAGGATATATACTTTAGTGAAAAAGCTAGGATATGGCTATTTAAATCATATATTTGACCTCTGATTTGTCCTTGCACTAGGGCTTCCCAGTTTGTAGCAGCAAGCTTTTAAGTGAATTAACTGTCTATCACACATCTTCCATATCTCTGTTGTGCATATGGAATCCCCATCTTGAGTTATTAAGTGACCATCACAGTGAAGAGTACCTTTAAATCTAAATTGGTTGTCAGATAACTAGCTACTAGTTAAGATTATCTGTCTTGAAAGGGTCAAGAGAAGAGGCAGAGATGTAGGTTGGCTAATGCTTCAAGGTAATTGAATTTATTGTCATGTTGATTAATTCATCAACTTTGGCTATATTACTTTATTAATTCTGGATGAACAGAACTTCATTGAATAGTGAACTGGATCCGCATCTTGTATGTTATGTACAGGAGAGTAGAGTTTCTAGTATTGATGTACAAATCTTCACAAGGTCCTGGTTGGTTCTTGTATTTGCTCAGACTTAACTTGTCACAGTATCAAGAAAGATTTCTTTTATGCAACTGATCATTTTAATTAATTCTCTTATAGTTCTTATCTGATAGTTCCTTATTTTCACCTGGATGTGAGTGGTTGAAACCTCCAAGGAAAATTATATTTGGGAGTGGATTTCTAAGATTATCAAGGCAAGCTTCTACATTCTCTACTTGCTTTTTGAATTCATATCTTTTTGTTAAACATTTGAACAAAATTAGTATAGATTTTTAATGATTACCAGTTTCATGACATCATTTGAGAATTTTAACTTTCATTTGTTATAAACAGTTCTTTAATGTATAGGCCAAAACCTCAACACTCCCTTTATTTTGTTACATCTTTTTAAGAGTTTTCCATGAAGGGTGCAAACATTATTTGTCCCACATTGTAAGCCACTTCTAAAAGGAATTTTGTTGGTGTTTTTCAGTACATGTCTTTGTATACTGGCAAACATGAAGGATGTTACATTTCTTAGTACCATGTTTTTGAGAGAGACCCTTAAGTTTTCCTTTACTTTGCTCTGTTAATTCTTTTGTAATGGTTAAGTTGACATGTAAAGAATGATAGTGCAAAAGTGAGGTTTGGTTGTCAGTGCAGTCTTACTGAGGGAGCTGACTAGGCTGTGCTGTATTGGTTTGGACATGTAGAGTAGATGAGCAGAGAATTATTGACTAAGAGGATGTTTATGGTGGAATTGGAGGAGCATAAGGGAAAAGGAAACTAAGAAGGAGATGGAAGGATGGAGTGAGTCTTGAGGTATTATGTCCCGAAAATCTATGATGAGAGATGTGCATGGGATGAAATGAACTGGAGCAATCTTTCATAATGTATAGGGCTGTCATTAGGCTGAACTGGGGTACATGAAGCTATCAGAGGAAACCATTGAATGATCAGTGGGTTTTAGCTCTTAGTTTTGTCAAAGATGTGCAAGTGAGGCCATTGTGTGTCCATTCATGGCACCACATTTCAAAGGCAGAAATGGTACCGGATGAGTATGAAAAAAATTCTTTGAGTATTATGGTGTAAGTTTCAGTTCCATTATGGTGTAAGTTTCAGTTCCATTATGGCCCAGAACAAAGCAATAAGGGTCGTTACCTTCTCGGACTTCCACTTTCTTCATTCATTTCCATGTAAAATGAATTGCATACTTTATCTCTCTTTTTTATCTCCTACCCTCTCCCCTCTTCCCATTATTTTCTTCTGATCATTTGTCTCCATATTTCTCTTCATTTATGTTTGTGCACATGCATGTTATTACCAATTTGTAATGTATTGATGCAACCTTTCAGATTTTTATATGCTGTCCGCATTTACCAAATCCAAGTTCAGTTTATTGTATACATCCACAACTGTTTACAATAAGAGTACTTCTTAATATCCTTTATAATAAGATTCTTACTTAATTTCATGCTGTTCCCTTAGGCAGTTCTATTCCTACATCTTTCAAAGAACTTCAAACTGTGTGGATCAGTTTGGTTTGAAAACTCAAAGTTTGTGATCAGGTCCCCCCCTCACTCTTCTTTCTTTCATGGTAGGTTAATTTAAAGCCTTTAACCTTTCCCTTTAACTCAACTGTCTTCATTGTTACCATCTTTGCACCTTCTCTCTTAGCTCTTCATGCTTGTTTAGGTATGGTGAACAATCTTGAGAAATATATTCTAGCTTTGGCCTTGTTTTGTTTGTAAACACCTTGCTATAATACTTATATTGAGGCCTTCTCTTGCTATGTGGCACCCTTGGTACTTTACATGTACTTAGGTTAAGTTTCACCAGCCAAATATCAGACCAACTTTGGAGTCTGTCTAGGTCTGTATATGGCAGTAGTGGACAAAAGTGGATACTGTATTATAAAACTTGTATTCAAAACTATAGGTAAATCTTTCATATGAAAAAGCATTTGGATGGTTGAACTTGCATTTAGAGTAGTTTACAAAAATTATTTGACCTGATCAGACACGTAGATTGTACCTCTGCTGACTGAGAGAAAGAATTTCTGCTGATTGATAAGTAGCTCCTTGTAGCAGACTAAATATAACCTGGTCTGATTTTGATTTAACTTGTATCCAAATCAAGTTATTTTTGGTAATGACTGTTGTGTAATATCTCAGTTACTGTTTTAACTTTATATTATATGATTAATGTCCATCAAGTGGAGATTTGATCCTGGGATTTAAAATACTTAATACTGGAGACATTATATATAATTTTTGCATTTTCACCATCAAGTGGAGATTTGATCCTGGGATTTAAAATACTTAATACTAGAGACATTATATATAATTTTTGCATTTTCCCCCATATCATAGACTCTGAGAATGAAATAACACAAATTTTTCAGGGAGCAAGAAGATTAAAACTTCGAAATATACCTGAATGTGCCTCCATGTCTGGGGGACAAGCTATCGAATATCTTGCCTCAAAAGGTGACCCTCACACCTATGAGTTTCCAACACCTATGGGAAAATATAGAGATTGTAGCTTTAGCTTTGCTGGCCTCAAGCACTGCTTGGAAAAGCTTATAAGAAAACTAGAAAAGGAATATGGTAAGGAAGTATATCAAACTTTTCACTTCATACAGTGAAGAAGTTTATTCATTTGATTTTTGAACTTCATCGTTTACTAAGTATTCCATTACATACATTTGATATTGTAGCATATTTATCAAACTGTTCCTTCTTTTGAATCAGAACCTGAGCATGCAGGAGGGTGAAAGGCATACATTGGGTAGAGTGCATTGGAACGATGTGGTATACAGGGTAGATGTTCTGTCACTGGACTGAACCCGGACATGTGAAGCATCCAGGGTAAACCATGGAAAGGTCTGTGAAGCCTGTTTGTGGATAGGGAGCTGTGGTTTAGATGCATTACACATGACAGCTAGGAAATGGATGTGAGTAGATGTGGCTTTTGTTTGTCTTTTACTATTGCTCCCTCACTAATGCAGAGAATAATACTGGGAGAAGAGAGTGGTAAGAATAAGTGAGCTTGGAAAGGAGACTTGTGTGGAAAAATACCAGGAGAGATGAGTGTAGTATGGTGAAAGGTGAGATCAAATCCATTTCAGCACAACCTCTTCAGGTCTCTCAACTATTCTGTTCTTATTACCACACCACTCCCATACCCTATCATTTCTTAATCAAATCTCCTCACACTACTTATTGTTTTCCTTCATTTCATTACCATCTCATTCACTCCCTTCTCTGCATTCTGGAGCCCATGCCACAGATCCATACAACACCATAGAAATTATTTTACCTTCAAACATGCCCATCCCTGCCTTCCCAAACAGTGACTTCTATACATTCCTCAATGATCCTAGGACCTGTGCTCCCTAACATGACCTACGACTCACTTCAGCTACCTTGGTTCCATTTGCTTCCATATCCATTCCAGGTATCTAAAACCCTCATCTTCCTCCAAGTCCTCAGGGGCTCCTCCTTAATATTCCAACCAACTTCTATTACTTAATGTGTCTACCGAATGTTCCAACCTACTACTTCTACCTAATGCTTCCAGCTAATGTTTCTACTTTTTCTACCTGTTTCTACCTAATGCTCCTGTCTAATGTTTCTGCATACTACTATTATCTATTGCTCCTTCCATTTTGCCAAAGGGTAGGGGTAGTGCATAGCAATCACTCCATTAAAGTGTAAAGTTAGGAAGAATGAGTTGTGTGAGGTAAGTGTTGTCAAGCTTTATGTATGGCAAGGAGAGATTGTATGTTTATGGACAGAATGCCAGCAGTTCATGTGTGGATGAGATAGAAAGAAGAGAGAGTTACCAAGGTCAAAGGAGTGCAACTTGACAACCACTGAAGTGCTGGCTCACTATGCAGTTGTCAGTGACCCTTCTGATATCCAGGTGGGTAGTACTCTTAATATACCTCTCTGATTGGTAGCTGCCCATCAGTTAATACCTACAGGTGATAAGTTGGTCAAAATGATATATGGCAATATGATATAAGATGTATGGAGAAGTTATACCACGGAAGAGATCAATAGATGCAGTTGTTGAATTGAGTAGGGCCAGAAATTTTTGAGATGATGGTGCCAGATGAATAATATTTTATCGTGTGGAGTCATTTGTGTACGGGTGGTGTTAATGGAGACTTTAGTCTCACTTGACGAATTATATTTGCATGCTCAGGAAAAAAGTAAGAAGCACTTATTAGTGTAAAAGTTCATGTGTTACATCAAATGAAACTATGACATGCTCAGCATCAGTACATCTACAATATATAAAGGGCTTATTATTTTATTTGCAGAGGTTGAAGGTGGCAACATTATTCCTCCAGTTAAAGATGTTTGTGCATCATTCCAGTATGCTATAACTAAGCATCTAGTCAGACAGACTCAGAGGGCAATGGTGTATGCTGATATCAGAAGCTTGCTTCCCAAGGAAAACCAAACTTTGGTATGTTGATGCAACTATCTTTGATTAGTAAGTACACTGTGTAAATGATTCTTGAAAACCTTTTCTAGTGTTTATGCTTAAATCTACAAGGATCAGTACCATCCTGTGAGTACCCAAAATGAGATTTTGCATTGAGGCAACTCGTATGTTGAAGGTTGTTATTTCTTCTGATCACTTCTCATTCCATCACTTGTTTTGCTTGTAGTATAATGCTGCATTTTTCAGTGGGTACACCACTGGCATAGCTATCTTTTTTAGGTTCATCCAGTATTATCTTCAACTATGAGTCTGTTGTTATTGTTGAATGTTTCATATTGTTCACTCCATGTAAATTTCATAGAGCACCTAGTATCACATGAAATAATTTGCTCCACCTTCCTTGTATCTTTGGTTAAAACCTTTACGGTCTACTTCAAGGGATCACTGTCAACATAAAGATCCTGTAGCTTCTTTATCCAGGTGGTTTTAGATTTGAAACTTTCTTTGTTCCCCCAGTTTATTTCCAGGCACATATCATCATATTTCTCTCCATTTGATGTTTGCAGCAGTGAGGCTCTATCTCTTAATCTTTTCTGGTAATTAATACTTTCCAGTCCATTTATTTTATTTGTGAAATGTTTCTGTATTCTATCTTGTTTAATTCAGTCTAGTTTATTGGTGATCAAACAATAAAACATTATTCAACTGTACTTCTTAAACATTCATTAAACATTTTGTTCTTTAATTGTCTCTCTCTGAGAGTGGATGTGGCAGTGAATGGAAATATGGAAGTTGAAATTAGTCATGTTGAGGGTGAGGGAATGAAGATTCTAGAAGCACTAAAGAATATGTGGAAAGAGAGATCATTAGCAGAGAGGGCAAAAATGGTTATTTTTGAAGATACAGTAATCCCAACATTATTATATTGATATGAGGCATGGGTTAGAGATGAGACTGTGCTGGGGAGGTTGGGTGTTTTGGAAATGAAATGTTTGAGGACAGTATGTGGTGTGAGGTAGTTTAATCAAGTAAGCAATGAAAGGGTAAGATGTCTATAAGTGAGAAAATAAATTTTTTGAAGAGGTAACTATAAATTCTTAAAGGAAGACAGATGTCAGGGTGAAAGTACAGTTAAGGAATACCATTGAGGGAAGGATGTCACAGGGGAGGAATCTCTTGAAATGTATCATAGTTTTGACATGTGTAAGTTCTGCATGACCCACCTTTCTGTATTTTGGCACTTATATAGGACATACAAAATCAGAATGTGCAGTTCCAGAATGGAGGTAGATGGCAAAAACTAAAATGTCTTGTGAAAAGTTAAAGTTTAAGCTACTTTATAGTGATATTCTTGGAACCTTCATATTCTAAGAAACTTTACAGGGTTGAAATATGATTGAATATATGATGAAAAACTTGCAGAAATACCAGTGCTTCATTACATTTATCTCCTGCATTTTTTCCTACAGGTAATGTCAGGTGGAGTTGCTTGCAATCATTACATTCGGACAGCATTGCAAAAACTATGTGATCATACCGGTTATCAACTTCTTTGTCCCCCACCAAAGCTGTGTACTGATAATGGCATCATGATTGCATGGAATGGAATGGAACGATGGAAAGCAAAACGTGGGGTACTTTACGATAAAGAAGACATAGAGGCAGTTGATTTTCTGGCGAAGTAAGTGATTTTTTCTTCTTCATCTTATTTAGAATATTCCTGTACTGAACACTAACCTGTAGAAATGAGTGCTGTATTGGATCTGTCCATTCAGGCATGTATAGTTATGGTACATAGATGGGTAGAGAGGATGAGATGAATGCACTCTGTAATACGGAGTTGTATACTGATCCTCTTGGAATGATTGTTGGTCATGTACAATGGAAGCTGTCTGTGTATTAGGGTGGAAGGGTGATAGAGATATAATTCTCATTTACTAGCTGATTTTACTATGCATATTAAATAATGATGAAGAATTTTAGTTCATATGGAGATACTGCTTATTATTAACACACCACCAAATTGAGGATACATATTAGTGGGACACCAAACAAAACTTATTCATATGATCTCCTCCATGTAAAAGGGACTTGAGTTGTAGATTATAAAAAGATTAGATAAATATTATGTTACTTTTATACATTCATAATAACAGGTTCACTTATTTACTCAGAGATCATATTTGCACTTTGTGTTACCTTATAAGTTCATAATGATAGGTTCATTATTTACTAAGACAGCATATATACACACTGTTGGTAGTTGAAAATTAATAATTAGATCATGAGGAGACAGTGATGAAGATATGTCTTACCTGCCAGTATGTCTCAGAATAATTTCCACTCACACATGCCCTACCTCCTCTGAACCTTCACACTAACTTGAGCATCCCTGTAATATACCTGCTAATGCTCACCCACTCTCCTACCATCATGTGCATTCTTACAACCACCTGTACATTTATCCCCTCCACACTTCACTCTACTCTTGTGACCACTTCACACATAAGTAACAAAAGCTGTTTCTCACACCTTTCTATATACTCTGTCTCTACCTTATTACCTAACATTTGTCCAAAGTTGTTACCAGTTTGAGTCTCATCGCATTTATACTAGATTTACATCTTGTAACCCTGCTTAAAACCATGCTTTGATACACTGGGCATGGGTTAAGGGTGCGCTTGGGTGATATGAGGGGTTTTCTGTAATTGATCCACCCCATTGAACTGGGAATGGAATACAGTTGGTTTAGTTTCCCTCTTGTATAGGTATTACTTTGGTTTTTGCTACTAAGGCCTGGCTGCTTGTGTGTCCATTGGTTTTTGCTACTAAGGCCTGGCTGCTTGTGTGTCCCCACCACTAGCTAGAACATACAATACTCGGGTAGCTGCTGCATCACATGGTTACTGTATGACCATTGACAATTCAGGGGTAGGCTGTTTTGATAACTGTTTCTTTCCCTACACATCAAAGCTTTGGAACTCTCTACCCTCTCCTGTCTTTCCCACTAACTATGACCTGGCATAGTTTAAAAGACAGGTTTTTCACTTCCTTCAACATTTTTTGATACTTTCCCTTGTCTCCTTTTTCCCTTTCATTAACCTCTCTATATTTCAGATAACACCCAGCCTTGATATGGACTTTAGTCTGTGACTGGAGCCTCCAACATAAAAAAAGATGGATAGATAGGTTGACAGACAGACAGATAGATGTATTATTGTGTAGACTGGATATGAAGAAAGCAGTGAAATAAGTAAATCAAAGTTACTGAGATATGATCTTTTATTAGAAACTGCATTATTCATATGGTGTTACCTTTGCACTAATCTGGCATATTGAGATCTAAGTGCATATGTGTTAAAGTAGGCTATTTAAAGTATAGAATAACATAAAACTAATATTTTCAGGTGCCCAGTTGGAGAAGACTTAACAAATGATGTTCGAAATCTTGGAATTAGTAAGCAGAAATGGGTTAAATTTTAACAATACATGGCTGTACTATGATAATGGGATAGTGTCATTGTTAAAACAAAGAACATATATATATTTTGAACATGAAAAATAGCAAAATTAGTTGTATTGCTTCTCAATGACCTTGTCAGTGCACTACATATAGCTGATATGATGAAGGGATTACTTATTTTTTTGGTAAAGTTCTCTACCAGTGAGAAGAATCATTGAAAAATACATTGAAGGTCTCAGTATAATCAAAAGAGACAGCAGATGCTGTAAGAGCAGTGTCTCTACAGTCCAAGTCACAAAAGAATGTAAAAATTCTGTTTAGGATTCCAAAAGCCAGAAACCAGACTTTTTACATAATCAGTGTTTACCACATTTGCATGAAAACAGCTGGATAGTTAGAATGATTGAATACCTGGAAGTACAATAATGGTTAGAATGATAATTCACATTGATGTAGAGGATCAGAAGAAGATACTTAAGAAACTGTGGGTAACAGACTAGTTTTTGAAAAAAGTCAGCTGTCATTGTGAAATATGACAGTGGTGAGCAGCTGGAAGTTGTGGATAAGTTAAATTATTTGGTGATGATGATCAGTGAGAATGTAAATGAGAAAGTTAAGATGAAAGTACATACAGTCTTTCAAGGAAGAAAAACTGGAACTACATTAAAAACATGGGTAAAAGGGGAGAATTTAGTACTCAGGTGTACAAGAAGCAATCATGATGGGCCTTTTGTCGTAGATTTAATGTATAAATGTGAAACCCTAGTCTCTGTGGATTGAACATGAGAGATGGAGATTGATAAGAAATGAAGTATGATTGATATTAGATGAGTCTTTCATACCTGTTCATCATTTTCCACATTAATGGAATAGCACCAGGAAAAGACAAAGAAAATGGCATCATTTGCTCACATCCATTCTATAGCTTTGTATAATGCATCAAAATCAGAGCCTCTTACAACAACCAGGCGCCACAGACCTTTCCATGGTTGCCCCTGACTACTTCATATGCCCTGGTTAGATACGAGAAGGATGATTGGTGTGGAGAAGCTATCAGGGAAAAAGACAAATGGATGAAACTTTTAATGAGGTGTGGCCATGTGCAATGTGTAGCTGATTTGCAGTTTTCCAGTAAAGAAGGTACAAGGAGACAAGGTAGACCTAGAATGAGATTCTTAGTTATATATGAGATAAGTAAGTAGGACTATTTATTGCAGGTGATGCCAGGGGAATGTGTTATATTTAGATGAATTGAAATTATTTGAGTGTGTAGAGATGGTGTGAAGGGAGATTTCACTATGCTGTGACAAATGTACAAAGTGTGTAGACTGAAGAAGTAGATGTTTATACAAATGGAAAGTCCATGAATACCTCTATTACATTAATCATGGGTTGAGGATGTGTATTGATGAATAAAGGGTTTATATGCAACTGAAGCTTTCATAAAAATGGGAACGAAGGAAAAATCATAAATATCTTTAAAGTATGTTCTGAAAACGAATGCTTCATTATGTAATAGCATAAGTGAAATTCAGCATTCTTTAACAAATATAACTTGGCTAAAGCAGACATTCAGTAACAAAGATCATCAAATTTAGATGTTTAATTTTGTTTTCTGTGATGGAATGGTTTATTTGTTTTCCATATGTTTTGACTTAGGTCTGAATAGGGCTCAGATTTCTAGTTTTCTTTTGAGACCATTACTGTAATTTTTTCTCATGGACACACATACATCCCTTTTCCTTTTCATTCATGAAAAATGATAAATTTTACAATGAATTGCAGTTCATACGTATGAGATACAATAATTTTGTTTATCTTACAGACTTTGAACACATATACTAAAAAAGCCTCTATTCACAGTGCTAAAAGTTTTATTACAAATAGGTAATTGACAATTAAGCTTTATTTCTAGAGTCTAACTTGTTATGGACTGCTATGTATTCTTATACATACTGAGAAGATCATTTGTAAACAGTGGAAGGCCATTATTAATAATTCAGGCCCTATAGAAGAAACAGTGGGTGTTCATTTGGAAGCTTTTCACCATTTTGCATTCTTACTTCTACCAGTATTAAACTATCTTTGGCAAACTTTACAATGTAGCCCTGCTGATGGTCTGCTATACTTCCCAGCTGTACATAATGAGAACTTTTACTCTGTTGCTATTGCTTGTTATTATATTTTTCCCTATAGGTTATCTCACTTGCTGGGATGCCTTATTCCTTTTTACCTTTACTGAAAATAGGACAAACATTCTTATTTGACACTAACCAAAATTCAAGTTAAAATCAGTTAAAATCAATGTTTTAATTTTTCCTATATCTCTCTTGTACAGTATATATATTTTCACCAAGTTTAAAATTCATACTCATGTGCACACCCTTGGGGTCCCTTTAGTATGCATACAGAGTTTCAAGTTTCTAGCTGTCATCATCATCATCATCATGGAACTATGGTGCTGACAAACACACACAAAAAGTTGATTTAAAAAAATCATACCTAAGTTTACACCCTTGTGGACCCTTTACATGCATACAAAGTTTCAACTTTCTGTCCATCATGTACTTATGGTACTGAAAAGTGAACACACACACACACAGACACCAGATTTAAAAATCATACCCAGATGTACACTTTCAGGGTCTTCTTAGTAAGCATACAAAGTTTCAAATTTCTAGCTATCATTTTCCTGGAGCTATGGCACTGGCAAAAAACAAACAAAAAACAAAAACAAGAAAACACCAAATTTGAATTAAAAATCATATCCAGATACACATCATTAGGGTCCCTTTATTAGACATACAAAGTTTCATATTTCTATCTGTCATTATAAAACAAAAATGTTGACAAACACATAGACACCAAATTTAGATATAAAATCACACCCAGGTGCACAATCTTGGGGTTCCCTTATTATGCATACAAATTTTCAATTTTCTAGTAGTCATCATCATGGAGATATGTTACTGACATACACAGACACCAAATTTAAGAAATAATACCCAGGTGTAAACCCTTAGTGTCCCCTTAGTATGCATAAAAAGCATCAGGTTTCTGACTGTCATTGTCATGGAACTATGGTACTGACAAAACACACAGGCTATTTTATTAGCATACTTAAAATCCAAAAATGTTTTATAGCAGTAAAACTAATCTCAGGATTGGATACCATAAAAGTACTAACCAGTGTAGTTTTAAGAAAATATAAACATTTTAATTAAGGTTCCTTTCCAACAATATACCAAATATTTCATCAATATATTAATACAAGGCAAGAATTGTAAGTACCAGAATATTATATTTTTACAACACTACATTTATCTTTTTGCATACTTCTCTAAGCAGTTTATATTTCAAAGAATTGGTCTGATATCTGTTTTATGTAGTGAATATAGTAATGCTGCTAATAATAAATGCATGCAAAAAAAGAATTTGAACAACATAGAGCTTTTAGGGAACAGATACCATATACAATTGTTTATGGCAGACAACATGGGACCAAACATGTTTCTATCCATATCCCACTCGGACTTAATTTATTTTGTGGCTCTTTAACCTTAAGCATAGTGTTTTTTGCCTTCTCACTATATGACTCAGTGCCCCAAAATAAATTGTATATTGTCCTCTGCTCTGTTATTTCAATGTTTCAGTGTCTTAACATAATTAATTAAAATTTCTTGTGCCCAGTGTTAGTCAGAAAAATCAAAAAAGCAAAACAACAACAATGATCAGGGTGTGGCTGTAATTTAGAGCTATCTGTTGAGCCCTGAGATAAAGTGAAATGTGTTGATTAAAACAGTATTGTTGTTGGCTGTACAATGATCATGAATTTTTCCTTCACTTCTAAGGATTCCATCATGATGTTTCCGTTATACAGATTTAAAATGATCTATTTTAAAGGGGACTAAATATGTCACTTACTAATATTATTAACGTTTTTCCAATGCTCAAGTAAATATAATCACAGTGTATATGTAGTTTAAGCTAAATTAATAGATACTGCCAAATTGAAGCACCTTACCACTTATTTTTGGTCTGCTAAATGGCAGTCAGTTTTACAGTAGGATCAGCTGTGTGTGGCTCTTATGACTAGCCAGGTCACAATCAACCTCACAGTCAGGTTAATTAGTTGCGTTATGCTGCCCATCAGTATCTCCCTCTCCAAAACTCATTCATAATGAGATGCAGAGTTATGAGGCAGGTAGGCTAAAAACAAGTGTAATTCTACATAAGCCTGCAAACAAATTCCATTTTGTGTCTTTGTCATTTATTTTATTATATATTCTATTGCTTTGCAGTGGTGATGTTTATATAAGTTTTATTATCTTGTACTTATAATATTTTAAAGCAATCATTAATGAACAAATGCATGTAGAAAAGACAACAATAGACCAAAAGCAATCACAAATTCATTATCATCATAAACATATATGCACTTGCTTCACAACTGTGAAATTGTTATTTGTGCTACGAGTGTAGAATATTGAAGAGTAATCATATACAAACAAATGCATTTAAAAAAAAACCTATGTGCTAGCAAAAACAGCACCACAAATTAAGTTTTAG
>JAUUDZ010063970.1:0-10201 GCA_032361705.1 Panulirus versicolor
TATATACCACATTATAGATATAATGATCACAATAGTCCGTGACGATGGCATGAAGGTGAAATGGCACTTCAGTAGTTCACACAATTTTAACAAGTGATTTTTCTCTATACGAGACACATTCATATTACGTTGTGCCAAACGCAAAGGAAAGCGGCATGATGTGGAAGACAATGTTTTGAAACATATTAGAACAAAGATACTGATGAAATGGTGTTACACGGAAATTTTGCAACTAATATTACATACTCTATGCAACACAACAATATTTGTGATGTGTAAACAGTCCTTCGTAATGAGAGAAGTCGATATAGTCATTCTCATGCTCTTAACCCCTGGTGATAAAAGATGCATATGTATAAATGTACGATTTACACCAATGAGTACAAAATAACCGTGTCCATCTCAATTTCCTAAAATACCGATTTGAATTTAAAGTAACAAGATTTTCTCTATGCGGAAGCATATTAGTTTTGTTAACCAAAACTTCAATTGTCATTGTTTTTAGCTGCTTTATCAATAAATGTCATTAACTTAATTCTATTTGAAAAAATGGTCGCCACTCATGTTAACACATCTGCGTAAGTTGTATTCAGTTCTGAGAGACTGTCAAATATCTAACCTCCAAATAACTCAAGAGTCCTAACTTCTTTACAACACAATGTGTTTATTTACCACTATTGTTTTAGCTTTTCATCATTATCTTACCGAGTTCATAATTTACCCCAACCCCAATGACAAAATCCTGGATACGCACCTGATATGTAATTACACTTGGGTGTAAAAACACTTAGAAAAGTATGAATAAAGGCATAAAATGGTTCGGAAAAAATATATATGTATCCCTACTTGTTTCTCGTCCGTTTATACGTAATATATATTACCACATGAAAGTGGGTCTGGGATCGTCTATGATGGTATGTCAATGTAGACCAGACAGTGGCTGAGCAGTATACCGTGTTCGCACACTATGGGGCTTACCTCAGCTAGAACTCTGTTGCTAGAATACAAGAAAGTAGTAATGATAGCAAGAAACTGTGGCAACAACCGAAAAACTTAGGTTACTCAGGTAAATTAAAGGAAAATTCAAAAACAGTCCTCAAGATTGAAGATGAACTGTGCTTTGATGGAAAAAAGATAGCAACATATTTTGATAAATTCTTTACATTCGTAGCATCAAATTTAGTTAGATTATCATATGCTCCTAGGATTTTTAGCACTGATTCTTATAACTTTTAAAGATATCATAGATCAGAAGGATTACAGGAAACAATTTTGGGCTTACAGAAGTAACATCAAAGTATATTCTTGTGTAATAAAAGGACTAGGGGCTAATAAAAGTACAGGGGTAGATGGTTTACCAGCAAGGTTCATAAAGGACGGGGCACCAGTACTAAAAGGACCGGTAACACGTATTGTAAATCTATTTATAATTACAAGTGAAGTACCGGTTGGGCTAAAGGAAGCTAGAGTCAAACCATTGTACAAAAAGAATAATAGTCAAAAAGTAGGAAATCACAGACTAGTCAGTGTACTATATGTAATATCAAAAGTACTGGTAAGGGTTGTTTATGATCAATTAGCAAATTACCTAATGTCAAATAATATTCAATTTTCAGTCAGGATTCAGGGGAAAGTCCTCCACAGATACATGTTTGGCTTACATTTTGGGCTTAGTTGAAACTAATATATCAAAAGGAAATTATACAGGACTTGTTCTTTTGGACCTACAAAAAGCATTTGACACAGTTAATCATCACAGTTTGTGTAAAAAAAATGAAAAGCAATGGGGATAAAGTCTGTGGAATGGTTTTACTCATATCCGAGTGAAAGGAATCAGGTAGTTAGAATGGATTAATATTATTTCGAGCCTTGTAGTATATCTTGTGGAGTTCCACACGGAAGTATTTTAGGACCGCTATTATTTTAGTGCCATGTAAATGACATGAAAATTAGTATATTATGCCACCTTCTTATTTATGTTGATGACAGTTTTGTAATTGTATCGCACAAGGATGCTAATGTTATCTGAAATAAATTAGGAAAAGAACTTGAATCATGTAATGATTGGATGATTAATAGCAAGCTGTCTCTTCACCCAGGAAGAACGGAATTTATGATAGTAGGATCTAAAAGAAAACTAGAGAAGGTAAATAATTTTGCAATAACATGTAATAGTCAGGTAATGAAAGGAGTAAAGTCAGTGAAGTACCTAGGAGTTTATATGGACCACATGTGCCTCAGGGGAGTTAAACTGTCAGTTCATAATCAAGAGAATAAATGCAAGATTAAATTTTGTATCCAGACAAGCAAATGGCTTTAATCAGAAAATTAAGAAAACTATATGTTCTGCTTTAATTCAACCTCATTTTGATTATGCATGTCCTTCTTGGTATTCTGGAGTTGGCAGAAAATCCAAAAAGCTCATATTGCCCAAGCAGAGAGGGAGAAAGTGAACATGTTAAGTGTAGAGAATGGGGTTAAGTAAATAGGATTGAATCATGTCTTTAATATATACAACAACAGAAGGCCCTCATATCTTACAGAAAATTTTCATAGGGTAGGAAATAGCCAGTCACTCAGGACTAGACGTAGTGAATTTAACTTTTGTGTAGCAAGAGCCAAGGGAACTGCAGCTCATACCTTCTATCAAATAGCTATTAAAGAATGGAATTCATTACCAAATGAGACACAATGTATAAATTCAAATAAACCTGTTTAGATCAGCAGTTAGGAAACATCTTATTGACGAAGAAAGATTCTCTGAACTTTATAAATAATTATGTATATTACTAGACATGTTAATGATATTATGCATTGTATTTTGTAAACTTTCTTACTGTTTTAAAGAGAGGGATATACAATGTGCATATGTGTCCTGTATGGGGTAATGTGGCTCCTTTGTTGACTGCTGCATCTTGCTGCAGTACAAGGACCCTACTGGAAATAAGTTTGTAAAACTTTAATAGGTTATCCTAGTGGAAGCTGCTGTGTACCTAATTGTGGTGTATTGCACATGTGTATACCTGTCATAATGTACTTGGGTCCCTGAATAAAGTCAATCAGTCAAACGATCAAATCAGCACACCTTCTCTTTACGAAGGTGTGTTTGACTTGAACATCTTTACAATGATTCTGTGCAGAAGTTAAAACGAAGTGAGATCTAAGGAAAAGGTAAGCATTTCAAGGCTCGATATGACAGACAAGAGTTATCAGGTCTTGATAGGCAGGAGGAAAATCTAGTAGAAGAAAGGAAGATGGACTCCACCCCAGGTAAGATAAGATCCGCTATATAGGCTGCTTAACTGGAGGCATCCTAGCCAGCAAGATATCACTGGTACTAAGGAAAGTCTGTAGATCATTTGTGCATAGATGACCCAATGAGGTTTTATTTTTTGATGCAAGAGTTGGTGTTTCGAGAGAAGGAGACGAGGTGGAGGTGCCCAGTTGTAAGACATCAGAAATAAGAGTGTAGTCCGAGAACCTTAATCAACAGAGCTACAGTATGTAGAGTGGAAGATTGCTGAAGTAAGAAGTCATATGGGTTGGACGAACGGTTTGTGACGGTCAGGGACTCGTGAACGGCGCTCAATTATTCCAGAAATTTCAAGTTTCCTTCACAGTTCTCAGTGATTAGAATAGTAACGATAAACCGTAGATAAAATACGTAATTTCATGTGGTTTAAGAACACTGATTACAATTTTTCAAAGGCTTATGAACTTTTATAATTTACTGCTGACCCAAAACTGAGCCGAAAATGACCGAAGAATGAAGCGTGTACGATCGACCGACCATGCATAAATCTGGTGTGGCGAACCATGAGTGAAGGAAACATGACCCGAGAGTATGACCTGGGAGACGAGGCAGTAAAATTTCTCCGTCCAAATTTAGAACGTACATCATTAATCTCTGAAGTGTGTATAACTGACGGTCAAAAATCCGATGCTGAGAGTACCGTAAATTAATTTTAACGGAACCAAACTGAAACGTGTCAGACCGATATGCTTTTATCGAACATTGGAAGGAATTAAAAGACCTTCTCTCTTACCTTACCTAAAACCATTAATCTTTCACCGTTGCTGCTGCATATGTGGTTATCTGTGACTTAGGAAGATATTATCCTTCACAGCTTTGCCAAGTTATTTTTTTCCTTAGTACCTGAACTTGTTTTAAATAGCCGTGGTTGAGGGTATTAACCCAACACAGCCACTAACCTCTTCCACTTGATCTTCGTTCCCACTCACCAGGCCGGGCCGACTGATGTTAGCTAGGCTGCTCCAGGGACATCTTGAGTCAGGTTCAGTCCATCTGTTGTCTTCGCTATATATATATATATATATATATATATATATATATATATCGACCTAAGTTGTCGAAATGAAATGTAAGTAAATTGGTTATTTATGAACTTTTTTATGCAGTATGGAATACGAAATTTCAAGTATTATTGGCTTCGAATTTGTCAGAATACGACCACTGTATATACACGAAGGGGTTCAGGTTTGTTCACTCCAGACAATAAATTATCCTAAATGTACAGCATGTTAATGACGAAGATTTTAAGATAATTATAGTTGGGGAAGACAGAAGATACTTTATTTGGTAAGCACAAGGGCGCCGCTCAGAAGTCCATGACCCATGAACTGCCACTGTTGAAGATTACAAGGGAACTGGAACTGTTGTTGGGCTGTTAATAAGCAAGTCGTTCTCGTTAGATACAGTGGACCTGTTCCTCGGTAGATTGCATGAAATGTGCGACTGTAAAGGTAAGAAATGAAGAAGAAAACTTGACGAGGTGTTCCTAACACGGTTGACGATCTTGATCCGCCTGCTCGCTCCATTCTGCACTGTGGTGGTACGCTACATCATTTTCTTTCTTGATAGAGAACATAGTGTGCAGGTGTTCTCTAGTAGTTTTCTGTCCACCCACTCTAGCATTAGAGATTTTTAGACGTCATTGGGTCCCCCATATCAAAGATGAAGACGGGAGACTTGGCACTTTATGAATTAACAACAGTATAATGTTCACGGACACGGTCGGCTCGGCTGCACGGGATGTGAGGAATTAGTGGGCAGGAGGGTGAAAACCCGGTATTGTGAGGTAGATAACACGGAAGGTACTGCATGGTGGAGAGCAAGAAATTATTCCCAGCATATCTGAGCTTAAGATCACTCATGGGCTGTGAGGGACAAGTTTTTGTGAGGCCACCTGCGACTTGGCACGTCCGGCTCGACGCCACAGGTTTATGGCGGAGGATTTTGTTCCGGACGTCCTATGGTGGAGCGCAGCGCCAGCTTACTTACGGTAATGGACGAGGAGGCTCCTCCGTGCTCGCTGTGCCCTCGACACGTTGTTAACTTGTAGCTGTGGTGATGGTATAGCCATGATAAGAGTTGGTCTGTGTATGGGTCAGCATCGACGAAGTTTAAGATTTTTGTATATTTCAATATCATCGATATGTTTCAACCCCAGCTGTTATACTATGTGTATCTTTACAACAAAGCAGGAGTTGGTTGGTTCGCCATGGTTGATTTCCAAAACTCGTTTAGAAATAATATAAAAATTTCCTCCTAAAGTTTCATCAGACCTTCAGGGAAGCATGTGTTTTGCCAAAGTTATAAAACCATGAATATTCTGAGGCTTAGCCGCTCTCTCTCTCTCTGAAATATTAAGAAATAATGACCAGGAGGAACATTACAGTCATTCATATAATTACTTCATAACAGGGCATAACATAGTCGTGGGCAGTTCCCCCAGTTGGCCCTTCCTCCTCCTCCAGTACTATTAAGATCAAAAAAACATTTTTAACCCCAAGAAACTAGGCCCTATGTGGCCCATACTTTGCATGAAATTGTGGATTTTGATATTCCTTGTGATCTTTCTATCACCACCATCTCTATTATTTATATCCACGCATATAAATGTATCCTGGAAATTCGCCCCAATACTGAAAATGTCTAAAGATTCCATGTTGCAAAACGCGAGTTCACAGTGGCGGGGGAAAATCCCCAGACTGCAGAACCATTATCAATTTCGAATCTTTGATCTTCCAATCTGTTTATTCGATGATTTCCCGTCAAAATTCTCGAAACCAAATTGCTGCTTGTGAAAGCGGTTTGTTGGAGGTTGAAGGAGAGACAGCGTCACTTACCGCTCATATTCCTCGCTGCTCCGTCATCTGATGTGTAGCCAAGATAAGTGTCGCCACAGTTCACACTCGCCTCAGTGTGGGAGGAACCTGCTTGCAAAGACATATCGATTTACCTTTTGACATCATGGTAACCTGGTAATAGCGGCGTATCGTAAGAATGACACCTGACGTTACACACAGCGTAACATGTCCGTCAGTTACGCTTGAGCTTCGATTTTGAAGTTTGATAATCGAATTGTAACGTCACGTTAGTGGCGTAACAATTGTCTGGAACATTATGTATACAGTGTTACGAGTGTGTAACACCAGTCTCACAGTGTGAGAAGTCATTGTAACACGAGACATGCTTGAATTACGACCAGATGGTCAGCATACACTATTTTTACATTTTTTAGTCCTTGTTTTTAGTTTAATCTTATGTTATCCGTAAGTGCCATACCGGAACGAAAATATATTCTGTAATACTTGTATCATTTGTACAGCACAACCGCTTTATTTACAATCAACGAGACCCGTTTTCTACAACTTGAATGAATTAGCCTAACGCAGCTACGTCAAAAATGAATGGAAAAAATCTTGCGTACATTTAGTGTGTGTTTGTGTGGATAGATATAAAAAAAATTCAACTTTCATTGGAATTTAGAATTTTAGGCCATGTCTGATCAATTTCTCAAATTTGTGAGGAATGTAGAATTTTAGGTCATGTCTGATCAATTTCTCAAATTTGTGAGGAATGTAGAATTTTAGGTCATGTCTGATCAGTTGCCTTGCCTCTATCCTAGTCTATTGCCATCTTGGAAATTATTGCAAAAATTTGGAACAACTGGAATGATGATAGGTCCAGCCACTTGTTATCTGGAGACTAGTATGATGCTGTGTAGGTACGACCATCTGATATTTGTAGACTAACCTTATTCTGTTCAAGGGTTTGATCTTATTATTTGTTACCCCCAAGAATACACTACATGATAACCACATGTAGGTCCTACCATCTAACACATTGTGACTTAATATTGCTTTTACAGAACTGTAGATCGTGTTGTCTGTCTCTGTAGACTGATAAACGACTAGTTGTCTGTAGACTGATGAACTACTATCACTGATGTCTGGTAGAATGATAAACTACTATCAGTTTGGTAGAATGAGAAACTACTATCAGCCTGTAGAATGATAAACTCTCATCAGTCTGTTGAATGATACATTTCTATCAGTGTAGAATGATAAACTACTATCAGCCTGTAGAATGATAAACTTATCAGTGTAGAATGATAAACTTCTATCAGTGTAGAATGATAAACTATCATCTATCTGTAGTATGATAAACTACTGTCAGTCTGTAGAATGATAAACTATCATCAGTCTGTAGAATGATAAACTATCATCAGTCTGTAGAATGATAAATTTCTATCAGTGTAGAATGATAAACTATCATCTATCTGTAGTATGATAAACTACTAACAGCCTGTAGAATGATAAACTATTATCAGTCTGTAGAATGATAAACTATCAGTGTAGAATGATAAACTATCATCTATCTGTAGTATGATAAACTACTGTCAATCTGTAGAATGATAAACTATCATCAGTCTGTCGAATGATAAACTTCTATCAGTGTAGAATGATAAACTATCATCTATCTGTAGTATGATAAACTACTATCAATCTGCAGAATGATAAACTAACATCAGTCTGTAGAATGATATATACCATCAATCTGTAGCACGATAAACTTCTATCAGTCTGTAGAATGATTTACTACTATCAGTCTGTAGAATGATAAACGACTATCGGTCTGGAGAATGATAAACTATCATCAGTGTATGATAAACTATCAGTCTGTAGAATGATAAACTTATCAGTCTGTAGAATGATATACGACTGTCAGTCTGTAGAGTGACAAACCATCAGTCTGTAGAATGGTAAACTACTTTCAGTCTAGAATGGTAAACTACTATCAGTCTGTAGAATGATAAACTACTGTCAGTCTGTAGAATGGTTAAATTACTATCACTCTGTAGAAAGTAAACTGCTATCAGTCTGGTAGAATGATAAACTACCATCAGTCTGTAGATTCATAACCTACCATCAGTCTGTAAAATGATTAACTCCTATCAGTTAATCATTCTGTAGAATGAAAACTACTGTCTGTTTGTAGAATGATAAAGTACTATCAGTCTTTACAATGATAAACTACTGTCAGTAGTCTGTGCAATGATAAACTACCACCAGTCTGTAGAATGATAAACTACCATCAATCTGTAGAATGATTAACTATTATCAGTCTGTAAAATGATAAACTACCATCATTCTGTTGAATCATGAACTACTATCAGTCTGTAGAATGATAAACTACTGTCAAGCCTGTAGAATTATAAACTATCAGTCAATAGCATTATAAACTATCAGTCTGTCGAACGATAATGTCAGTCTGTAGAATTATAAACTATCAGTCAGTAGCATTATAAACTATCAGTCTGTAGAATGATAAACTGCTATCAATCTGTAGCGTGATCAGCTACTATGTCTGTACAGTGATAAATTGCTATCTGTCTGGTAGAATGATAAACTACCATCAGTCTGTAGAATGATAAACTACTATCAGTCTCCTAAAATGATAAAATGCTATCAGTCTGTAGAATGATGAACTACTGTCAGTGTACAATGAGAGATTACTGTCAGTCTGGTAGAATGATGAACTATCATCAGTCTGTAGAATGATACACTACCATCAGTAGGTTGGAAGTTGTGTCATCATGTGTCTGTCATCCGTAGCCTAACGTACTACACCTCATTCCTCTCGACCTCACCATCCGCTGTCTGTAACCTAACCTCTTACCTTTATAGGCTACAAGTCTCCTTAGAATTTTTCTATGTATAAAAATCGTATTATTAGAAGCTTTGAGAAATGATTTTGCATCGCCACATTGCCCATGTGTCAACATCATTCAGATGAACATTAACATCTCTTGAGGAAATTAAATGATTTGTTTTTTACCGGCTTAAAGCTTCGATAAGGTTTCAAATTGATTTAATTAATGTATAATAAGTTTGATATTTTCTAGAATACCTTTTTTTACCTCATGCTAAGAAAGGGCTAAATAATGGTTATTAAAAATCATATTTGTGTACCTCTAATTTCAGGTAATGAATTACTAATTAACTTCCCATTTTCTAGGTGAGATAAGGCAACTTTTGCATTCCCCTATCACACCACATTTAACCATAATATGAATTAGGTAAACCTAAGCTTATGTTGTCCTTATCACAGCGTGATTTCCATAATTTACAGATTTACACCTTAAGCATTTACAGGAATTTACGTAAGGTTCATATTTGTTATTGTTGTGATATCTTTGTGTGTTGCTCATTCATAAGCTATTTGGTAAAGCCATTCCACATGAATATATATTCCATCCCCATCTTGTCTACAACCTGTTGAACTAACAAAATAACTGATAAGTTACCTGTCTACTTAGAAAGTAAGTGCAGCGATATAAGCACATCAAAAGAAAAGAAAAATCAAGTAATGATTTGATGTAGTTTCCCCAGTGGGATTTGTTGGCGTTTTCTCTTATTGTCGTTTTCTTTTTCAAAGTGGGATTTTAGGCTAGGCTTCCGTACGCCTGGCTGACTGGAATATCTTTACATTTGGAGCTGTAATGCGTAGGAATTATTTTGTATACTCATAGTATTCTAGAAATCTCATTTCTATGGGGGTATTCCTTATTTTGTCATACGCACAGGAGTGTGCAACACCACAGCCACATTGAATTGCAATCTGTTGCGTACAAGCTGTGAACAGCATTGTTGGGGATTTATCAATTATTACTGATAATTGACGTAAGAGTATGAGAACCAGATATATAAATAATCTATGCATAGGTCACTTACGGCCGGGCCCAGGACCTCGGCTATGCTAGAACTAGAACCCCCAAGTGTATATCTATCTATCTATCTATCTATCTATCTATCTGTCGGTGCATTATACATGACAGCTAGAGACTGAGTGTGAACGAATGTGGCCTTTGTTGTCTTTTCCTAGCGCTACCTC
>JAUUDZ010064003.1:0-10200 GCA_032361705.1 Panulirus versicolor
AGAGCTGCCGGCCACATCTGTCTATCTACCGAGACCAGACCTACCGGCCAAGTCTGATTATCTAGTGAGACAAGAGCTGCCGTCCAAGTCTATCTGTCTGCTGATACCAGAGCGACCGACTACGTCTGTCTTTCTATTGAGACCAGGGGTGCCGGCCAAGTCTTTCTATCTACTGAGACCATAGCTGCCGTACAGGTTTGTCTGTCTATTGAGACCAGAGGTGCCGGCCACGTCTGTCTATCTTCTAAGATAAGACCTACAGGCGATGACTGTCTATCTTCTCAGACCATAGCTACCGGCCACATCTCTCCGTCTTCTGAGACCGGAGTTACCGCACAAGTCTGTCTTTCTACTCAGACCAGAGCTACCGGCCTAGTCTGTCTATCTCCTGAGACCAGAGTTACCGGTCAAGTCTGTCTTTCTGTTGAGACCAAAGGTAAAGGCTAAGTCTGTCTATCTACTGAGACCAGAGCTACAGGCCATGTATGTCTATCTAATGAGACCAGAGTTTCCGAAGAAGTCTGTCTATATACTGAATCATAGATGCCAGCCAAGTCTGTCTTATTACTGAAACCAGAGAAACCGGACATATCTGTCTATCTAGTGAGACCAGAGCTACCGGCAAAGTCAATAAATCTACTGAAACTAGAGCTGCCGGCCAAGACTATCTATCTACTGAGAACAGAGCGACCGGCTACGTCAGTCTATCTTTTGAGACCAGAGGTCCCGGCTAAGTCTGTCTATCTACTGAGACCAGAAGTTCCAGCCAAGTTTGTCTATCTAATGAGATCAGAGCTACCGGCAAAGTCTGTCTATGTACTGAGACCGGAGATAACGGCTAAGTCTGTCTATATACTGAGACCAAAGCTGCTGACTAAGTCTGTCTATCTACTGACACCAGAGCGATTGGCCAAGTCTGTCTATCTATTGAGATCAGAACGATCGAATAAGTCTGTCTATCTACTGCGACCAGAGCTGCCGTCCAAGTCTTTCTGTCTAATGAGACCAGAGATGCAGGCTAAGTTTGTTCATCTTCTGAGACCCGAGCTATCGGCCAAGTCTGTCTATCTACTGAGACCAGAGCTATTAGCCAGGTCTGTCTATCTACTGAGACTTGAGCTACCGGCCACGTCTGTCTCTCTGAGACCAGAGCTACAGGCCAGGTCTGTATATCTACTGAGACCAAAGCTACAGGACAAGTCTGTTTATCAACTGAGACCAGAGATACCTTTCAAGTCTGTCTATCGACTGAGATCAGAGTTACCCGCCAAGTCTGTCTTTCTACTGAGACCAGAGCTACAGGCCACATCTGTCTATCTGCTGAGACCGGAGAAGCCGGGCAAGTCTGTCTATCTATTGAGATCAGAGCTACCGGGGAAGTCTGTCTATCTACTGAGACCAGAGGTGCCGGCCAATTCTGTCTATTTACTGAGACCATAGCTGCTGGCCAAGTCTGTCTATCTACTGAGACCAGAGCTACCAACCAAGTCTGTCTATCTACTGAGACCAGAGCTACCAACCAATTCTGTCTATCTACTGAGACCAGAGCAACTGGCCAAGTATTTCTATCTGATGAGACCTGATCTTCTGGCGAAGTCTGTGTATCCACTAAAGCCAGAGGTGCCGGCCAAGTCTGTCTATCTACTGAGACAAGAGCTGACGGCCACGTCTGTGTATCTAATAAGATCAGAGTTACCGGCCAGGTATGTCTATCTGTTGAGACCAGAGGTGCCGGCTATGTCTATCCATCGCTCAGACCAGAGCTACCATTCAAGTTTGTCTGTTTACCATAGATCATACCTTCCGGATACGTTTGTCTGTCTACTGAGACCAGAGTCAGCGGCCTAGTATGTCTATATCCTGAGACCAGATATGCCAGTCAAGTCTGTCTATCTACAGAGACTAGAGCTTCCAACCACGTCGATCTATCTACTGAAACCAGAACGGTCGGCTAAGTCTGTCTATCTACTGCGACCAGAGCTGCCGTTAAAGTTTGTCTCTCTAAACGGAGACCAGAGATGCCGGCTAAGTTTGTCCATCTACTGAGACCAGAGCTATCGGCCAAGTCTGTCTGTCTACTGAGACCAGAGCTACCAGCCAAGTCTGTCTATCTACTAAGACTAGAGCTACCGGCCACGTCTGTCTCTCTAATGAGACCAGAGCTACAGGCCAGGTCTGTATATCTACTGAGACCAAAGCTACAGGACACGTCTGTGTATCAACTGAGACTAGATCTTCCGGCGAAGTATGATTATTTAGCGAGACCAGAGCAACTGGCCAAGTCTGTCTATCTACTGAGATGAGTTACCGGCACAGTCTGTCTGTCTACTGAGACCAGAGCTACAGGCCACGTCTGTCTATCTACTGAGACCAGAGAAGCCGAGCGTTTGTCTTTCTATTGAGATCAGAGCTACCGGTGAAGTCTGTCTATCTACTGAGACCAGAGGTTTCGGCCACGTTTGTCTATCTACTGAAAAAGAGGAGTCAGCTAAGTCTGTCTGTCTACTGAGACCATAGGTGCCGGCCAAGTCTTTCTGTCTACTGAGACAAGAGCTATCGGCCAAATCTGTCTATTTACTGAGACCATACCTTCCGGCGAGGTCTGTCTATCTACCGAAACTAGAATTACCAACCAAGTCTGTCTATCTACTGAGACCAGAGCTACCAACCAAGTCTGTCTGTCTACTGAGACCAGAGCAACTGGCCAAGTATGTCTCTCTAATGAGACCTGATCTTCCGGCAAAGTCTGTGGATCTACTAAAGCCAGAGGTGCCGTCGAAGTCTATCTACTGAGACAAGAGCTGACGGCTACGTCTGTCTATCTCGTAAGATCTGAGCTACCGGCCAGGTATGTCTATCTATTGAGACCAGAGGTGCCTGCCAAGTCTATCTATCACTGAGACCAGAGCTACCAGTCAAGTTTGTCTATTTACCATAGATCATACCTTCCGGACACGTCTGTCTGTCTACTGAGACCAGACTTAGAGGCCAGATATGTCTATATCCTGAAACCAGATATACCAGTCAAGTCTGTCTATCTACTGAGACCAGAGTCCCGACCACGTCGATGTATCTACTGAGATCAGAACTATCGGCCAAGTCCGTCTATGTACTGAGACCAGATGTGCCGGCAAAGTCTGTCTATCTATGAGACAAGAGCTGCCGGCCACATCTGTCTATGTACTGAGACCAGACCTACCGACCAAGTCTGCCTATTTACTGAGCCAAGAGCTGCCGTCCAAGTCTATCTGTCTACTGATACCCGATCGACCGATTAGGTCTGTCTGTTTATTGAGACCAGAAGTGCCTGCCAAGTCTATCTATCTACTGAGATATAGCTACCGGCCACGCCTGTCTGTCTACTGAGACCAGAGCTACAGGCCACGTTTGTCTATCTGCTGAGATCAGAGCTACAGGCCGAGATTGTCTATCTACTGAGACCATAGCTACCGGCCACATCTGTCCGTCTACTGAGACCGGAGTTACCGGACAAGTCTGTCCTCCTACTGAAACCAGAGCTACCGGCCTAGTCTGTCCATCTGCTGAGACTAGAGCTACTGGTCAAGTCTGTCTATCTATTGAGACCAGAGGTACAGGCCAAGTCTGTCTATCTACTGAGACCTGAGCTAAAGGCCATGTATGTCTATCTAATGAGACCAGAGCTTCCTGCGAAGTCTGTCTATCTACTGAAGCTAGAGGTGCCGGCCGGCCAAGTCTGTCTTATTACTGACACCAGAGTAACCGGCCATATCTGTCTATTTAGTGAGACCAGAGATACGGCAAAGTCAATAAATCTACTGAAACTAGAGCTGCCGGCCAAGGCTATCTATCTTCTGAGACCAGAGCAACCGACTACGTTAATCTATCTACTAACACCAGAGGTGCCGGCCAAGTCTGTCTATCTACTGCGACCAGAAATGCCAGCAAAGTTTGTCTGTCTAATGATATTAGAGCTAGCAGAACAAGTCTGTCTATCTACTGAGACCAGAGCTACCGGCTAAGTCTGTCTATCTACTGAGACCAAAGCTACCGGCTAAGTCTGTCTATCTACTGAGACCAGAGCGATCGACCAAGTCTGTCTTTCTATCGAGACCAGAACGGTCGGCTACGTCTGTCTATCTACTGCGACCAGAGCTGCGTCCAAGTCTGTCTAACGAGACCAGAGATGTCGTGTAAGTCTGTCCATCTACTGGGACCAGAGCTATTGGCCAAGTCTGTCTATCTACTGAGACCAGAGCTACCAGCCAAATCTGTATCTACTGAGACAAGAGCTACCGGCCACGTCTCTCTATCTAACGAGACCAGAACTACAGGCCAGGTCTGTATATCTACTACGACCAAAACTACAGGTCAAGTCCGTTTATAAACTGAGACCAGAGCTGCCGGGGAAGTATGTCTATATACTGAGACCAGAGCTACCTTCCAAGACTGTGTGTCTACTGAGATCAGAGTTACAGGCCAAGTCTGTCTGTCTACTGAGACCAGAGCTACAGGCCACGTCTGTCTATCTACTGAGACCAGAGAAGCCGAGCAAGTCTGTCTATCTATTGAGATCAGAGCTACCGGCGAAGTCTGTCTATCTACTGAAGACCAGAGGTGTCGGCCACGTCTGTCTACCTACTGAAAAAAGAGGAGTCGGCCAAGACTGTCTATCTACTGAAACAAGAGGTGCCGGCCAAGTCTCTCTTATTACTGGCACCAGAGTAACCGGCCATATCTGTCTATCTAGTGAGATCAGAGCTACCGGCAAAGTCAATAAATCTACTGAAACTAGAGCTGCCGGCCAAGACTATCTATCTGCTGAGACCAGAGCTGCCGGCTAAGTCTGTCTATCTACTGAGACCAGAGCTGCCAGCCAAATCTGTCTACCTATGAGACCAGAGCTGCCGGCCACATCTGTTTATCTACTGAGACCAGAACTACCGGCCAAGTCTGTCTATCTAGTGAGACAAGACCTGCCGTCTAAGTCTATCTGTCTACTTATACCAGAGCGACCGACTACGTCTGTCTTTCTATTGAGACCAGAGGTGCCGGCCGAGTCTTTCTATCTACTGAGACCAGAGGTGCCGGCCACGTCTGTCTATCTGCTGAGATCAGAGCTACAGGCGAAGACTGTCTATGTTCTGAGACCATAGCTACCGGCCACATCTCTCCGTCTTCTGAGACCGGAGTTACCGGACAAGTCTGTCTTTCTACTGAGACCAGAGCTACGGGCCTAGTCTGTCTATCTACTGAGACTAGAGTTACTGCTCAAATATGTCAATTTATTGAGACCAGAGGTAAAGGCCAAGCCTGTCTATCTACTGAGACCAGAGCTATAGGCCATGTATGTCTATCTAATGGGACCACAGTTACTGGAGAAGTCTGTCTATCTACAGAAACTATAGGTGCCGGCCAAGTCTGTCTTATTACTGACACCAGAGAAACCGGCCATATCTGTCTATCTAGTGAGACCAGAGCTACTGGCAAAGTCAATAAATCTACTGAAACTAGAGCTGCCGGCCAAGACTATCTATCTACTGAGACCAGAGCGACCGGCTACGTCAGTCTATCTATTGAGACCAGAGGTCCCGGCTAAGTCTGTCTATCTACTGAGACCAGAACTGCTAGCCAAGTTTGTCTATCTAATGAGATCAGAGCTACCGGCAAAGTCTGTCTGTCTACTGAGACCGGAGATACCGGATAAGTCTGTCTATCTACTGAGACCAAAGCTGCCGGCTAAGTCTGTCTATCTACTGAGACCAGAGCAATTGGCCAAGTCTTTCTTTCTATTGAGACCAGAACGGTCGGTTAAGTCTGTCTATCTACTGCGACTAGAGCTGCAGTCCAATTCTTTCTATCTAATGAGACCAGGGATGCCGGCTAAGTTTGTCCATCTTCTGAGACCCGAGCTATCGGCCAAGTCTGTCAATCTACTGAGACCAGAGCTGCCAGGCAAGTCTATCTACTGAGACTAGATCTACCGGCCACGTCTGTCTCTCTAATGAGACCAGAGCTACAGGCCAGGTCTGTATATCTACTGAGACGAAAGCTATAGGACAAGTCTGTTTATCAACTGAGACCAGAGCTTCCGGCGAAGTATGATTATCTACTGAGACCAGAGCTACCTTCCAAGTCTGTCTATGTACTGAGATCAGAGTTACCGGCCGAGTCTGTGTCTACTGAGACCAGAGCTACAGGCCACATCTGTCTATCTACTGAGATCAGAGAAGCCGGGCAAGTCTATCTATCTATTGAGATCAGAGCTACCGTTGAAGTCTGTCTATCTACTGAGACCAGAGGTGTCGGCCAGTTCTGTCTATCTACTAAAAAAAGAGGAGCCTGCCAAATCTGTCTATCTACTGAGACCATAAGTGCCGGCCAAGTCTGTCTATCTACTGAGACCAGAGCTACCGGCCAAGTCTGTCTATTTACTTAGACCATAGCTGCTGGCCAAGTTTATCTATCTTTTGAAACCAGAGCTAACAACCAAGTCTGTCTATCTACTGAGACCAAAGCTACCAACCAAGTCGGTCTATCTAGTGAGACCAGAGTTACAGGGCACGTCTATGTATCTACTGAGACCAGAGCAACTGGCTAAGTATGTCTATCTAATGAGACCTGATCTACCGGCGAAATCTGTGTATCTACTAAAGCCAGAGGGGCCGGCCAAGTCTGTCTATCTACTGAGACAAGAGCTGACGGCCAAGTCTGTCTATCTAATAAGATCAGAGCTACCGGCCAGGTCTGTCTATCTATTGAGACCAGAGGTGCCTGCCAAGTCTATCTATCACTGAGACCAGAGCTATCAATCAAGTTTGTCTATTTACCATAGACCATACGGACACGTCTGTCTGTCTACTGAGGCCAGAGTTAGCGGCCAAGTATGTCTGTATCCTGAGACCAGATATACTAGTCAAGTCTGTCTATCTACTGAGACCAGAGCTCCCTACCACGTCGATCAATCTACTGAGACCAGAACAACCGGCCAAGTCCGTCTATGTACTGATACCAGATGTGCCGGCAAAGTCTATTTATCTACTGACACCATTGCTGCCGGCCACGTCTGTCTGTCTAATGAGACCAGAGTTTCCAGCCAAGTCTGTCTATCTGCTGAGATCAGAGCTATAGGCCAAGACTGTCTATATACTGAGACCAGATATACCGGCCACATCTGTCTGTCTACTGAGACCGGAGTTACCGAACAATGCTGTCTTTCTACTGAAACCAGAGCTACCGGCCTAGTCTGTCCATCTACTGAGCACAGAGCTACTGTTTAAGTCTGTCTATCTATTGAGACCAGAGGTACAGGCCAAGTCTGTCTATCTACTGAGACCAGAACTAAAGGCCATGTATGTCTATCTAATGAGACCAGAGTTACCGGCAAAGTCTGTCTATCTAATGAAACCAGAGGTGCCGGCCAAGTCTGTCTTATTACTGACACCAGAGTAACCGGCCATATCTGTCTATCTAGTGAGACCAGAGATACGGCAGTCAATAAATCTACTGAAACTAGAGCTGCCGGCCAAGACTGTCTATCTACTGAGACCAGAGCGACCGGCTACGTCAGTCTATCTACTGAGACCCGAGGTGCCTGCCAAATCTGTCTATATACTGAGACCGGAACTGCCAGCAAAGTCTGTCTATCTAATGATATCAGAGCTTCTGGACAAGTCTGTCTATCTACTGAGACCAGAGCTACCTGCTAAGTCTGTCTATCTACTGAGACCGGAGCTGCTGGCTAAGTCTGTCTATCTACTGAGACCAGAGCGATCGTCCAAGTCTGACTTTCTATTGAGACCAGAACGGTCGGCTAAGTCTTTCTATCTACTGCGACCAGAGCTGCGGCCTAGTCTGTCTATCTAATGAGACCATAGATGCCGGTTAAGTCTGTCCATCTACTGAGACCACTGCTATTGGCCAAGTTTGTCTATCTACTGACACCAGAGCTACCAGCCAAGTCTATCTATCTACTGACACTAAAGCTACAGGCCACGTCTCTCTATCTAATGAGACCAGAGCTACAGGCCAGGTCTGTATATCCACTGAGAGCAAAGCTAAAGGTCAATTCCGTTCATCAACTGAGACCAGAGCTGCCGGCGAAGTATGTCTATCTACTGAGACCAGAGCTACCTTCCAAGACTGTGTATCTACTAATATCAGAGTTACAGCTAAGTCTCTCTGTCTACTGAGACCAGAGCTACAGGCCACGTCTATGTATCTTCTGAGACCAGAGAAGCCGAGCAAGTCTGTCTATTTATTGAGATCAGAGGTACCAGCGAAGTCTGTCTATCTACTGAGACCAAAAGTATTGTTCACATCTGTCTATCCACTGAAAAAAGAGGAGTCGGCCGAGTCTGTCTATCTACTGAGACCATAGGTGCCGGCTAAGTCTATCTATCTACTGAGACAAGAGCTACCGGTCAGGTCCGTCTATTTACTGAGACCATAGCTGCTGGCCAAGTCTGCCTATCTAATGAGACCAGAGCTACCGGCAAAGTCTGTCTATCTACTGAGACCAGAGCTACAGGCCACGTCTGTCTATCTACTGAGACCAGAGCAACTGGCCAAGTATGTCTATCTAATGAGACCTGATCTACCGACGAAGTCTGTGTCTCTACTAAAGCCAGAGGTGCCGGCCACGGCTGTCGAGCTACTAAGACCACAGGAGCCGGCCAAGTATTTCTATGTACTGAGACCAGAGCTACCGGCCAAGTCTGTCTAACTACTGAGAACAGAGCTACAGGTCAAGTATTTCTATCTAATCATACCAGAGCTACCGGCGAAGTCTGTCTATCTAATGAAACCAGAGGTGCCGGCCATGTCTATCTATCACTGGGACCAGAGCTACCAGCCAAGTCTGTCCATCTATTGAGAACATAGCTACCGGACACGTCTGTCTGTCTACTGAGACCATAGTTAGCGGCCAAGTCTATCAATCTACTCAGACCATATATACCGGCCAAGTCTGTTTATCTACTGAACCTAGAGCTACCGACCACGTCGATCTATCTTCTGAGATGAGAACTACCGGCCAAGTTTGCCTGTGTACTGAGATCAGAGCTTCCGGTCAAGTCTGCCTATCTACTGATACCAGATATGCCGGCAACGTCTATCTATCTACTGAGACCATAGCTGACGGCCACGTCTGTCTATCTACTGAGACAACAGGAGCTGGCCAAGTCTGTCTATTAACTGAGATTAGAGCTTCCGCCTAAGTATGTTTATCTACTGACATCAGAGTTACCGGCGAAGTCTGTTTATCTAATGACAACAGAGCTACCGCCCAAGTCTGTCTATTTACTGAGACCAGAGCTACTTACCAAGTATATCTATCTACTGAAACAATTGCTCCAGGCTAAGTCTGTCTATCTAATGAGACCAGAGCCACCGGGGAGGTCTGTCTATCTACTGAAACCAGAGGTGACGGCCAAGTCTGTCTACCTACTGAGTCCAGAGCTACAGGTCAAATACGTCTATCTAATGAGACAAGAGCTACCGGCGAAGTCTGTCTATATCCTGAAACCAGAGGTGCCTGGCAAGTCTGTCTATCTAATGAGACCAAAGCTATCGGGGAAGTCTGTCTATTTACTGAAACCAGAGGTGCCGACCAAGTCTGTCTATCTACTGAGTCCAGAGCTACAGGTCAAGTACGTTTATCTAATGAGACAAGAGCTACCGGCGAAGTCTGTCTATTTCCTGAAACGAGAGGTGCCGGGCAAGTCTGTCTATCCACTGAGACCAGAGCTAACGGCCAAGTCAGTCTATCTACTGAGACTAGAGCTACCGGCCAAGTCTGTCTATCTATTTAGACCAGAACGGTCGGCTAAGTCTGTTTATCTACTTCGACCACAGCTGCCATCCAAGTCTGTCTTTCTAATGAGACCAGGGATGCCGGCTAAGTCTGTCCATCTACTGAGACCAGAGCTATCGGCCAAGTTTGTGTATCTACTGAGACCAAAGCTACCAGCCAAGTCTATCTATCTACTGAGACGAGAGATATTGGCCACGTCTGTCTATCTGATAAGGACAAAGCTACAGGCAAGGTCTGTATATCTACTGAGACCAAAGCTACAGGACAAGTCTGTTTATCAACTGAGACCAGAGCTGCCCCACGAATTATGTCTATCTACTGAGACCAGAGCTACCTTCCAAGACTGTGTATCTGCTGATATCAGAGTTACCGGCCAAGTCTGTCTGTCTACTGAGACCAGAGCTACA